>PVJX010044265.1:0-13271 GCA_004027295.1 Dolichotis patagonum
TGTGAACAAAGCTATCTTAAATTCTTTTTGTTTTGGAAAGGTGTTATTTATCATGAAATATTTATGTTGATTTATAATGGGTTTATCATTTTACCTAAAATATATATTACAAAACATTTAAAATTTTCTGATGTTTAGTTTCTAATATGGTAAATATAGATTGATAACTTAGCTCTTTGAGAATATAAAAAGGTCCTCAGGCCAAGACGTTTTAGAGTATTCTGGTGGGAATATTAATTAGCACAGACTCATTTGCAATAATTTGTCAAGATCTATGATGAGTTCAATTCATATGTCATTGATTTCAGCAACATAATATACTGTGGATCATAACACACAGTGAGGAATAAACAAAACACATAATAATACAGAAAAGTTAAATACGTGTATCCAAAACCAAATACAAAAAAGTTTGTATTTTAGACATTAAAATAGTTTTGTGTTATGCAAAAATAGGCAAAAATTTCCAAGATATGTCAAATAATAAAGCTGCAAGAAGTTTTACTCTGACCCTATGTGTGTAAATTACAACAATCTGTTTATATAGCAAAATGCCTAGAGACTGGAGTTGTATTGGAGGAGACGAGGCATTGAGAAGGGATGAGAAGAGAAACCCAGGTTTATTTCATACCTTTCTATATTTTACTTTTATCCATTCTGCATTATTAAAGGTGATTCTAGGTGATAATGCTTCCAGTTTTAATGAAAGTTAGTTGGACTAATGGTAAATCTTCTGACCTGTAAGCAGTTCATAAGAACTAGGTTATACACGAAAGTATTACACGTTGAGTTTAAGTACTGGTCAAACGAGTGTATGGCAGCTTCATGGCTCAGACTGCTCACAACACAGCAGTAGTGTGTTCTCTTATCAGTTACTAAATTACAACTTGATGCAAACAGCATGGATTGAATTTCTGTCTCTAAGTACATTTAAGTGACCACAAAAGCTGAATTGTCACACTCTGGGAATGAATAGTTACAACATTCTTAGAATGGATGCTGTATACCTGATGGTGCTTTCTGAGCATCTTTTAAATCTTTGGAATTTCTTTTCCATCCATAATGTGTTGGATTTTGAGACAGAGTTGTCTTGTTACATAGTTCAGGCTTGCCTTGAGCTTAGTATGTTGCACAGTTGGCCTCAAATTCGCAGTGACCCTCCTGCCACAGCCTCCTGAATGCTGTGATTGATTACAGATTTGGCCTACCATGCCCAGCTCCTAATTTTGTTCTTAAAGTATGGAGGGGTTACTAAGACAAAACAGGCAAATAGTCCCTTTGTAGACAATGGGCTTTTTTAAAATGTGAAGGTATGACAAGAATTTAGTGTACTACTTTCACAAATTCAAGTTTCATAAACTGGAAATTATTTAGTGGGAGTTTATCTTTGAGATAAACTTAGGCTATGAGATAAATGATGAAATTTGTCTTCATAAAATAAAGAACATTCCAGATTTTATAATTCTGTACAATCACAAAATGATTGCCAGTGCTGTTTTTTTAAGTAGCAAGAAATGTAATTGTCCAGACATTCACAGAAAAACTTATGTCAGCTGTATGTGCGAATATATTTTTATGAAAGAGGGCTTAGGTCATTGTGTGAAAAATGGATGGGCCTTTCTAGGGGAACAGAAATTAATAATTTACCTCAAGTATCTTATTGAAAGAAAAAAAAAGCAATTCAATCTGAATGATATTAGCAGCTAAAGCATGCCAGTAGTATTTCTATTTGTTTTATTAATGAGTTTGGATACCAAAAACTCAATAAAAATTTCATTAAAAAATCATAAACATTGTTCAAATCTTCTTTTCCCATCAGTCATGTTCACAAAACTGGCATTTCTATTTAAATGCTAGTTAATACAATAGAATTTTGTGTAATGGGTTAAAGAGCACACAGGCTCCTTCACTTTCTGTCCAAGAATTTGTCAAGTATGCCAGGACCGGGACCAGCTACTGACCCCCCTGCCTTCTGTAAAACTCTTCCTCTCTGTGAGTATCAGGTTAGTGGAATGTAGAAAATAATTTAGGAAGTAACATGATAAAAGGAAAATAGCATTTGATTTTAAGGGAAAAAATGTTAAAAATGGGCTTTGCCTCATCTAACCTATGGAGCCATCAACTTTTCTGTGCCTCAGGAACTTCATCTTTAAGATGGAAATAATATTTTCACTATAATATTTTAATTGCTTTGTAAGGAGCAGAGAAAATGTCCAAAACAGAGGTTGGAACTCAATGTCATCAAATTAAAGATGTTTATTACCATTAAACAATACTATGAAATGTACAAAAAGGGTGATTAATTTGAGAATAACGACCGGTGTTGTAGTCAGGGTTTGCAAGGGAAAACATTTAATATAGGACACATAGTTTGTAGGATTATTTGATAATATTCTCCCAGAGTCAAATGGAACAGCCTGTGGGGAATCTGTCCCCACATTAGAGGCCAAAAATAATCAGCTGCGGACCTGGATGCCCCAGCAATGTCCTGCATGATTCCAGCTGAAGACCTAGAGTCCATGACAACGTCCTCCGCTAGTCCAGTCCGAGGCTTAGAGCCCACAGCAATGTCTCATGCATGTCTGTATCAAGGATCTGCACTGCAAAGGCCCAAAGGTCAGTGGTGGTAGCCAGAAAGTCTGCACCAGCAGGATGAAGGATCTGTACCAGCAGGCTGAGGGATCTGTACTGGAGCCAAAAAGTGACGCTCAGTGTAAGGACCATCCTCGGAGACAGCAAGGACCCAAGCTTCTCCAATGCTGAGAACAGCTGAGTTCGTATCAGGAAAGCCAGCATGACAAGCTTCTCCAGAAGAATCAACCACACACAATCTTCCCCTCCAGTTCTCCTTTTTATGCTGTTGGCAGTAATCTGCAGGTGGGCTTTCTACACACAGAACCACATTGATTCAGTTCCGCTGGGGGTTACAAATTGATCATTAGTTAACCCACTACAGTTGGTAGGGAAACGGTTCTTAGAGGAACACGTGATAAAGATAAGGAGATGTGCATAATGATGAGGAATTTCAGGCAGAAAAATCCTCAGGCAGAAAGCAATGAAGGAACTTGTGCTAAAGAGGACCTATGAGTAGTTTCACAAGGTTGTAACCTCAGAGTAAAAGAAAAATGTTGAAATGAAGATGGTGAGTTAACTGTTATCAATCAAGGAGGACCTTTTATATACTTCAAATGATGTAAGACTAAGCAGCAACCATATAAATGAAGATAAATAGATTTGAGCTGTAGTTTGAAGGTAGAATTTATAGGATTGAGTGAACAGATGGGACTGAAGAAAGAGAAAAAAAAGACTTCTAAATTTCTGGGTCAGGTAAGTGATTATTAGTGTCATCAATCAGAAAAAGGGAATTTAAGAGAAAAAAGTATGTTTAAGGTGAAATTGATACATTGCATTTGGGTATTTTAAATTGTATTTGTCAGGTTCTTAGCCAAGAAAGAAGCTTGAATTGAAGAAGAGATTTGAGAGTTGATAAATGTTCAGGTAAGGACAGAAATCAGGAATTGCAAGTTTCTTTCCTGAGTGCATTCTTGGCTTTGTGAACTTGTGAGTTTTTCCTTTCCTTGTTGTGTAGAGCATTTAAAGCACCTTGACTTTGTAATCAGGAAGTGTCATAGTCATCTGGGTCTTAGCTCTAAATTTTCTCATAAAAGACATGGAGATTAAAAATAACTAGGCAACATCCTTCATGGAGTTGTTTTACATCTGTGAAATCCCTTTAACATACTTCATATATAAGCAGAAAATTACAGATTCAGCAATTAAAGATTTAAATTAGATTAATGCCAGCAAATACAGGACTATGAGTAAATTCATTGATCTGCACTCTCTTTTACCTTGTGCAGCACAATCACTTATTCTAAGATGACATATTATTTATAAGTAGGGTACTGAGTCCAGGTGCCTTGATCCAAATATCAGCCGCTTACTATCATTTTGAGTTTGGGCAGGTTATTTAACCGTTTCTATAAAATGGCAAGAAAAGTAACTACCTCATGGATTGCTGTGAAAGTGAAATGAGGTAGTGTATTAAACCATGTAGGATGGGGCTGATGCATAATGAAGGTCTCAGGGTACGCTGTGTATTTCTGCTGTCATCATCAGAAGCAATGGCAATGTCATAATCATTTATTATCATCAAGTGACAGGATTTTAGTGCAGGCGGGATGTTGGAGATAATCATATTGGTTTTATAGATAAGAAAAGGGAGCTCACGAAGGTTAAAAATGTACCTTCAAGGCAGCACAGCTAGTGAAAGATAGCACTGAGGCCCACACACATCTCAGCTTGGAGTGCTTGGTGCTGCTTTTGGCCAAGGTAGGGTCTGTATCTCTGCATATGTGGGTGTACCAATTCCCCAGGATGAATGTATGTAGTATGTACTGCTAACATATGCTAAAAAAAATTATTTTGAAGGAGAGCCTCATGCCTTTTTAAATAGGTAAAGTAAAATAGAATTCTATTGTCCTCAGAATAGAATTTCAAATATCCTCCTTTAGTAGTTATTTTCCCAATAGTCAGACATACCTTTTTTATGGACATTGGTTCAACCTTATTATGAACTACTATAGGTGTATATCTATATCTATCAGATAAAATTAAATATATTCATTTATATATATATGTTTCAATAATTTTAATAGTTACTTAGTAATAGTTTGCAAATTGTCCAATATTCACTGGGCAATAAAAAATAAGATGCTAATCAGATGAGAGAGAGAAATAAAAGGAATAAAGATAGGAAAGGAAGAAGTAAAATTATCATTATTTACAGATGACATGATACTTTATATAGAGGACCCAAAAAACTCCATAAAAAGACTACTAAAGGTAATAAAAAAAATTCAGGAGCATAGCTGGATACAAAGTCAACACTCAAAAATCAATAGCATTCCTGTACACAAATGAAAAACTCACTGAGAAAGAAATTATGGAAATATTGCCTTTCGCAATAGCATCTAAAAAAATGAAATACCTTGGAATCAACCTAACCAAGAATGTAAATGACCTATATGCTGAAAATTATACTACTCTGAAAAAGGAGATTGAAGAGGACATTAGAAAATGGAAGGATATTCTTTGCTCTTGGTTAGGAAGAGCCAACATTGTGAAAATGGCCATACTCCCAAAACTGTTATATAGATTTAATGGAATCCCAATCAAAATACCATCAGCATACCTTACAGATCTAGAGAAAACCCTCCTAGAATTCATTTGGAAACAGAAGAGACCTAGAATAGCAAAGGCGATTCTGGGCAAAGGCAAAGCAGGAGGCATCTCAATTCCTGACTTGAAACTGTACTACAAAGCCACAGTGATAAAATCAGTATGGTACTGGCAAAGAAATAGACCTGAGGATCAGTGGAACAGTTTAGAAGATACAAACACAACTACAACGATACTCAGCCACCTGATATTTGACAAAGGGGCTAAACATGTTCACTGGAAAAAGGATAGCCTCTTTAATTAAATGGTGTTGGAAAAATTGGCTCTCCACATGCCAAAGACTAAAACTAGACCCATGCTTATCACCATGTACTAAACTAAAGTAAAAATGGATCAAAGATCTAAATGTTAAAACAGAAACAGTAAATCTATTGGAAGACAAGATAGGTAGAAAAGTTGGAGACATAGGTATAGGCAGAGAATTCATGAACAAAATGCAAACCACACAGGAAATACTTCAAAGAATCAGCAACTGGGATTATATCTTATTAAATAGTTTTTGCACTTCAAAAGAAATCACCAACAAAGTGAAAAGAAAACCCACAGAATGGGAAAGAATTTTAGCCAGCAACCCCTCAGACAAAGGACTTATATCAAGAACATATAAAGAATTGAAAAACATCAAGCCCCCCACATTTAAAGACCCTCTCCAAAAATGGGCATCTGAGGTAAACACATATTTCACAGATGAAGATATACAAATGGCAAATAAATATATGAAGAAATGTTCACCATCACTGGTCATTTGAGAAATGCAAATTAAAACAGCTCTGAGATTTCATCTCACTGCAGAAAGAATGGCTACCATCAAGAAATCAACTGATGATAAATGTTGGTGAGGCTGTGGGGAAAAAGGAACAGTTTTCCACTGTTGGTGGGAGTGTAGACTGATACAGCCACTATGGAAATCAATACAGAGATTCCTCAACAAACTAGGATTAGAAGTTCCATTCAACCCAGCTATTCCCCTCCTGGGTATTTTCCCCCCAAAATTGAAAAGATCATGTCACAATTTTGTATGTGCACCCATGTTTATAGTAGCACAATTTGTAATAGCTAAATCTTGCAAACAACCAAAATGCCCATCAACTGCAGAGTGGATGAAAAAGATGTGGTATTTTTATACAATAGAATATTACTCAGTTATAAAAAAGGATGATCTTGAGACCTCTATGGGTAAATGGAGGCAACTGGAGACTATCCTCATAAATGAAATAAATAAATCTCACATTTGTAAATATCACATTGTCTCTCTAGTATAAAAAATTATAAAAACTACAAGAGTAATAAGATCCAAAATACTTAGTAAATATTGAAAAAATGAAAGGGAAATGCTTTAAATAATATAACTATATGGACATTCAAGTGTAAAGGATAGATGACCATATTACTAAGTTTCTATTAGATCATTGAACAAAATGCTTTGCACTGTCAGAGTTTGAGTGTCTATCCACTTTTTATGCTTTGATTTTGTAACTTGAACAACTGTTTCTAAGAGGACAACATGTAACTTATCAACTAGTAATTTCTTAATGTTAATATTTTTCTTCAAAATTCTATATTTTACCTTTTTTTCTGTTTTGCCTTATTTTTCTTTTTTCTTTAAATAAAAAATAAGATGCTATAAAACAATTTCTTGATATAACTTCAATTCTAAAATCATTTTCTGATTTAGTAGATAAATTAAACTCAAGCCTTAAGAGGATATTTTCTTATTTTGTATGTTTATGGTGAGTATTGGACCTCAGGCAAAATCCGTTGAACATTAACACATATGCACACAAAATGCTGTGATAACATCGTAGAATATTTAATAATACTTGAGTTTCATATAAAGTACTCTCACCTGAAAAGCCCAGAGCATTTCATAAATATAGACACCATTAATCAAAGACTGTAATAAATAGACCAATTTTGTATTGTGCCCAGAAGATAAGTAGATTTGAATTCTGATTGGATTTGTGTAATTGGTTGTAGGAGTTAGGTTGAGGTGATAAAAATGAGCAGATTTTATCATCTGCCCATATTAAGTGATGTCAAATGAAACACTTGAGATGTTTCCAGAAATGAACAGATCCTGAATATGAGAAACGGGGTATGGTAATTTAAATGAAACAAAATAAACAAGTTAAACAAGTACAAGTTAATATGGAGAAATAAAGAGAAAACAAGGAATTGGTCTGTAGAATACTCATTTATATTGTCATAAATACATTTTGAAAATGAATAGTTACAGTTTCACTTATGCATTGTCACTTTCTTTGTCACAAGACCAAACATCCACTACTTAAAGAAGTTACTTTTCACCATGTATTTTTCTTGGTACAGGGGATTGAACTCATGACCTTGCACTTGCCAAGCAGGTGCTTATACAGCTGAGCTAAATCCCCAGCCCTAAAGAAGTTAATTTGGACTGATTGTCACTCCCGGGGCTGACTCCCAGGCAGAAAGGGCCTGGCCCAGGAAAGCTCGCACAGCACGGTGGCCTGGACCAGGGAAGGAGGCAGAGAGGGAGGCGCACCCTTCAAGGTCTGCTTCAGGTGACCCGCCTTCAGTCAGGCTCATCTTCCTGGCGCACAGCAGGCATCTCCACTATCCAGTCTCTGTCCAAAAGCATGAGGCTTTTGAAGGACACCCCAGATCTAAAGTGTGTATCTTAGCGGATCCAGAATACAGTGATCATTTAAGAATTTCACTCCATCCTTCCTTTTTATCTGCGTGATCATTTAGTGTCTCCATTCTGAGCTTTGTTTTGTGCTATAATTCACACAATTTTCTACAAGGAAACATTTTATTTAGTAAATATTGGAGCTTAGCTTACCAAAATGAATCGTATATACTGTGTAGCTGCTGTGTTCACTGTTTTGCTTTGTTTTGTCTGTGGTACTGTGGTTTGAACCAGGGGCCTTTGCGGTGAGATATATCCCCATAACTTTTCTTATTCATTCTTTTTTCATTTTGAGACAGGATCTCACTGAGTCACTAAATTGCCAGTCTAGGCTTGAATTTGCAGTTCTCCTGCCTCAGCTTCCTAGAATACTGAGATTACAGGCAGGCACCACCACACCTGCCTCAGGCACTGTCTTTGTCACTTTGTAATCATAGTGGCTTAGCTTTCACTGAAACAAACTTGGAACCAAATCTCCTTGCGTTTGTTTCACTTTTACCAGACTTTAGTGCTTTTCACAGTTTCTAAATTGGTGCATTTCTGCATATCATCCAAACTGTTGTGTGTCACGTTTAGGTACAGAGTAATGGCCACACACATACTGACCGCTTGAGAGCTGAAAGCTTTTCTCACTGGGATCTCCACCTCATGTCCTGTTTATCCTCCGAGTTCCCTCAAATGAACATTAAACTGCTTCTCTTCTCATCGCACCAATCTGTACCATAATTTCAGTCAAGGACCTGCCTAAATCCCAGTTCTTCATGAACACTTTGGTGACTTCTCCATTGCACATGAATTTATTATTTTGTAGTGCTAGAGCACTCTCTTAGCCTCTCACCACTGAGCAATTAGTAAGTGTGGTTTCATGACGGTCGCTGTTGTCTGAATTATATTATTTCTAAAGGAGAAGAAGCACATGTTCCATTCTATAAAATGAATTCTACTTATTGTGATGATGAGGTAGATTAAACATCATAATGAATGCCTGTTGATAAGTTACATATTATGACTGTGCTGTCTTAAGTTTATTTTATACTATCAATACCAATTTATAATGAGATTACACTTTCTTTCTGAGCAATCAATTGTTAGAAATTATTTTTATAGGCCAGTGTGACAGCACATACCTGTAATCCAAGAACTCTGGAGGCTGAGGCAATAAAATTGCAGGTTTGAGCCTAACATGAGCAACTTAGTGGTTTAGTAAGACCCTGCCTCAAGAAATAATAAAGGGTTGGGCACATAGCTTAATTCAGAGGCCCTGAGTTCAATTCCCAGTACCAGCAAAAGACAGTTTAAAAAAGATAAAAGTAAATTTTAATTATATGTAACCTAAAGTTTATAAATTGTTTTTGTTGAAAGAAATGAGGCTGTCCCAGTAAATTTAAGACATGTATTTAAAAATCAAAAGTCACTGATTTGTGATATTGTTTTTAGAAGATTTTAATTCTTTGTGTATTAAAATTAGTGTACTCTCATAATGGTATTTATTACATTGAAGTTTTTACTTCACATAATACAAATGAAGATATTTTTTCATGGTCACGTGTGTTTTAGTCTTAGAAATCTTAGATATTTGAGAACACTGCTATTCGATTTGTGTTTAGTCATAATATATGTAGGTGTCAAAATATACAAAACTGTGATCAAAGTATAAACTTTAAGAGCGACTAGATAATGATATTCCCACCCACATAAAATGACAATTAAATATAAAACATTTTACACCATTTCTATGACATAGAAAAAATTCACTATAACAGAAAAATGAAAATGGAATTGGATTATTGCTTGATGCTATAGTTTAGATCTAAGATGTCCTCCAAAAGTCTCATGTGTTCTACAGGGCACTTTTGAAAGGTGATTAGATCATGAATGGATTAGTCATTGCACTAATGAGTTCATAGCTGAATATACTGTTGGGGGGGGGTTGCCTAGAAGAGGTGACTATGTTTAGGTCTGACCTGGAAGGTTATGTGCTTTTCCCCATTTATGCCTTTTCTTTCTGCTCCCTGGTTGCCAAGGTCGAGCAGCTTTCCTTTACCATACCCCTCCACCATTTCTGCCATGGAGCCAGCGATGATGCATGGACTCAATCCTCCGAAAATATGAGCCAAAATGAACCTCTTTTCCTCTAAGTTGTGAATAGTGGACATTTTTTCCAGAGACAAAAAGTGCCTAGTACAGAAGCCTGGTACCAAGAGTGGGGTTGTTGCTGTGACTATACCTGACCTGTGCAGTTTAGAAGCATTTAGAACTGGTTTGTGGGAGGAGTTTGGGACTGTTTGGACAAGCAGGCTGGAGAAGTGTTAGGATGTTGTAGGCAGCACTTGATAGGTAATGCAGGTCAGAGCTCAGAAGACCAAAATGCTGCTAAGAATGCAGACAGTAAAGGCCAGACTTGTGAGATTTCTTTTGCAAATAAGAACTCTATTGGAAATTGGGTTAGAGGCCATGAATCTTTCATTTTGCCAAAGAATTTTTCTTCATTTTATCCATGTCCTAGGATTTTGTGTGAGGCCCATTGTAGAGGTGGCAGACAAGTTAATTTAGCAGGGGAAATTTCAAGGCAGCCTAAAATGCAGGCTATGCCATGGACACTGTTGGCTGCTTTTAGCTAGATTTATAGTGAGAATTGAGAGCAAAATACAATGCAAAAGACCCTGACAGCTTTGCAGCTTAGCCAAAAAGAAAGTGCCTATAAAGTAGGGGCCAAGGAGAGTATAGTTTCTGAAAAGATTAATGCCATTTTAAACAATCTACTTACACTGCATGAGAATAATATGAAAGATGGCTTACGAGCATCTCAGGAAATAGACCCCATGCATCACAGGCTTAAAGTTGCAAAAGGGCAAACTCTATTGAAAGACTTTTAAGGAGAGAATCCTGGGGCACTCTGCTTAGAGCCCCCTAGAGCCCCACGTTCTGCCTTCCAAGCACTCAGAAGGTGCTGAAACCATGGTTCATGGGGTCACAGCTACTGCCCAAGCCAGTGGCAGCCTTGACATAACTCACGTGATTTTGGTTTTTCAGGCATGCAGAATGCAAGAGTTATGTAGTCCTGGAGGCTTCCACCCAGATTTCAAAAGAAGACTTGGGAGGCCCAGGCAAAAATCTGTGGCAGTCCTAGCCAGGAGCAATGAGAAGGCATTGCATGAAGCTGAGAGAGTTAAGCCAAAGGTTCTATGGAGCTACTGGAAGCTATAGATGCTAGGAATGTGTAACAGATGCCGAGGCAAGCTTTAATTGGTGAGCAAAACCAGCCTGAGAGATGCTTTATGAATTGCGGCTGGAAAGGTCATAGGGCTGTGGTTGCCAAAACTCTTTTGAGCTCACATCTCACCTTCGCTTGCTGTGGGTGCTAGACATGGAACTGCAGGATTTAATATTGGTCCTGCTGGGCCTCATTTTAGCTTGGTCTGAGTCCTTTCTATTCCCCTATGCCTTCCTTTCTGTTTTCTTAGGTACTCATAGTTGAGAGTTTGGCCTGAGTCTGGAGGAGATTTTAGACTTAGAATTTTCAGCAATGTTGAACTCCTAAGATATGGTGGCTATCCCAAACAGATTAAGTGCATAAGAAAATAGATGTGAACCTTTTTGTGAACAGGACAGAATGTTACAGTTTAGATCTAAAATGTTCCCTGGAAGTCTTATTGGTTCTGAGGTGGGGCTTTTTAAAGGTAATTGGATCATGGGGACAATACTCATCAGTAGATTAGTCCATTAATGAATTCATAGCTGAATGTGCTGTTAGGAGGTGAAACAACCTAATTGGAGGAGGAGGTCACTGGAGGCATGCCTGTGGAAGACATTATCTTCTACTCTAGCTCTTCCTTCTTTTTTTTTTTTTTTTTTTTTTTGCCTCCTGACTGCCATGGGTTGAGTATTTTTTCTCTTTTAGGCCTTCTCAAACTATTTCTTCCTCAGAGCCCACCAACCTTGAACTTATCCTTCCAAAACTATGAGCCAAAATAAACCTGTCCTCCTATAAGTGTCAATAGTTTGTCCCAGGTAGAGGAATGTGCTTAATAAACTTGACTATTTTTTTAGAACTTCTTTGAAAAGAATAAAATGCAATCAAAATATAGCAATTTTCTGGTGAGTTTCTTAAGGAGAGAGAGCGAATCAAATTGAGAGTGCTATTTGTTTCATTAGAGATTGCTATCTTTAGTTACTGTGTATGCTTATAACATAGAAAATAGTACATGCTCTGAATTAAGTGCAGAAAATATTTTCTGGTCAGGAAATTAATTTTGATGAAATTATTTTATTTGAGGAAACAGCACAATAAAATTTCCTTCTATATGATGTAATTTTAGTGTTCTATTTGTTTTAACCCTGTAAAAATGTACTTTACAAATTAAATGGTGTCAATTATTTTAGAAGATAGAGACTTAATAAATATTTTATTAGCTTAGGGCAAGGTCTATAGGAAATGAAGACATTCTGGAGTATTTAATCAGAGGTTCCAATCATTCTATCTAGAGTTAAAATCTTTGGCTTTGTTATATCAGATCTACAATTAACTATACTAATGACTTCTCACATCCTTGTTAGCTCTGTTTTGATTTTAAAATATTTTATCTTAATGCTTTTAGTAATCTCAAGTTTATAGATAATGAGTTTCCATGTTTAGTGTAGACCTGGAGTAATTTCATAAAATGGTATATATATTTATTCTGCTAGAAGGACCCAATTATAAAATACAAACAATTTGCCCTCATTTTTCTTCATATTCAATGATAGAAGGAGTTTCAGTTTAAAATGAGAATTAGTATGGAATAAGGTACAAAAATAAGGTGATTTAGAAAGTTAGAAAAACTCTTCCTGTACCTCTTTGCACTCAATAGCCTTTGATTTTATGACAACCTTTTCACAATGCACTTAATCTTAAAAAGAGAAGGTAGTGCTGGAATAGAAGGCAAACACCTTCCTGCAGTGTGATTTCTCATAACTCTTGTGCAGGTTCGTGTTGCTTGTGATTTTCTTGGGGTATCTATTAAGCAAACTAGCTGGGGTAAGAAGGCTGCAATACCACTGGAAAATGCCAGTGAGAGCTGCATGCATATCTTGATATAAACAGACTTGACATTTGTTTAACATGTTTTTAAGAAAGGAGAAAGGTGTAAGGAAGTGTACATGTACAGTCTTAGATAAGGAAAGAAAAAAACCATTATAACCTCATTTTTTTTCAAACTGTGTCCTATTCTTAGCAAATTTGCAAAAAATAAGAGTTTTTTCATGGGATACAGTTATGAGCTGTCTAGGTTAATGTACATTTTTTTTTCTTTCTTTTGCTTTTATTTGTCTCTGTTACTGGGGACTAATCACCAGATGTCACACTGAGCTATATCCAGAGCCA
>PVJX010044266.1:0-13262 GCA_004027295.1 Dolichotis patagonum
CAGGGGTCTTACCTCCTCCAGCAGCAGAGGAGCGGAGCTGACTGTCAGGAGGACTTCAGTGAGCCGAGGGAAAACGTTGTCATGTGCACTTTGAAAGAGGGTGATGTCTGCCGCGTCCCATGATGGTGAAAACTTTTGGGAGCTGCATTTGATATTCGATAACAAAAGACTTTGCCCTTTTTCTCTTCCTGTGCTATTATTATGAAGCAAAAGCTTTCATTCTTTCAAAAACAGACACATATGGCTTGACAGTAACTCTAAAGAAATTTATAGCCTCTACTAAATCCAGGGACAAAGGTCAAGGTGGGCAAAACTAAGAATTACCTTAGCTGAATCTAAGTCCAGCAGGGGGAAAATGGTACTGAGCAAAAGGGTACAGGGAGCCTCCCTTCCTGTCTCTGGTGAGGACCATTACTCAGCCTGGTGTGCTTGTCGGTTCAGTTTAGGAAAGGTTCAGAATAGCTGTGACGCTTAACTTTAAGATCTTATGGGCCTGTTTCCTCTCTCTTTTGTCACACGTCATTCTGGGACGTCATGGCTCTGATGAGAAAACCAGGGTTGAACAAAGCACTGTTTTACCCTGGTGTGTGGAGCCAGGCCCGGGGCCCTCACACCAGCCTGCCGTGTCCTCAGAGTGGCCGTGGCTGGCCCGCTGTCCATGCAGCCTTCCAGCTGGCCTGAGGCTGCCCGCAGACGCAGATCCCATTCTGACAGGCAGCCTTGCCTTGGTGAGTGAGGAAGGGCAGGATGGAGGGGAAAACATGGAGCAGGAGCAACTCCAGGGCCTTTGGAGATAGGACCTGGAGATCGTGCACCTCAAACAATCTCTTCGGGCCATTTGCAGTAGGACGGGGAGAATGATCTTATTGTTTTTATGGCCTTCCAAAAAAGATGCCAGTGTTTCCCTCACAGCTATTTAGGACCTAGTGCCTTCATTGCTGGGAAATTGTGTTGATATCAAGGTTTTGTCAAATTATCAGCTACTAAAATAATGCTGTTTATTTCAAAGAAGATTAAACTTAAAATGTTTCATGAGGCACTGGGCACACTGATCAGTAGAGTAGCACCGTGGCAATAGATTTCTGTCATTCTCACAGGTGAGACGCCTGTGTCCATCAGCACGTTTAGCACGTTTGGCTCTGCTGTTGCTCTTGTTATCTGTGCTGGAGGACTTGATATTTAGGAGTCTACCCAGAAACCGTCCGTGGTGTCTTTTGTGTAGGCATCCTCTGTCAGATGCCAGAATGTGCCTGCATGTATCATTTTTAAAACCTCATTTACAAAAAAAAAATGTCAAAAGTTATATATAACTATATAAAAATTACTGTGAAAATTACAAAGCATACAATGGTGAGGAAAAACCTGGTCTAATGCTTCAAATCACTACCCACAGGGTGAAAATATAGCTGTCTTTTTAATGTTCCTGACATAATAAATATTAAACACTTAACATAAATAAAAAGGGCAAACGGTATAGTACGGTTACATTGACGCCTGACGTGGAAATAGTAAATTGGTCCCACAGCAAGAAGTTGTACAAATCTGTGTTGTCTTAATGAGACCAGGTGAGTATAAACCTCCTTTCAGGGACGTGAAGTTGGAACTCAACTTGGGGTGTGATGTGAGTAAGGATGTGTGGGGACCAGCAGTGTGAGGTGGTACCAAAGACTGCTTTTTGTCTGTTGCCCTTTCTTTTAGCTAAAAGTCACTTGGCACGAACCCATTCTTTGACTGTGTCAAATAAAAGAGCTTTGTTAGCAAAGTAAGAAGATGGAAACCATTCAGAAAGGTCTGTTTCCTACACACTTCCCTGGAAGTAGCCCAAAGCTCCGTTCAGGTAAGGTACTAACATGCTGAGTTCTTAGTATCTGGCTTGAGTCCAGGATAATGTAGAATGAACTAGAAGTGTGATAATTATATATATTTTTTTTCTGGACATAGGTCAGGTTGTTCATGACTGTATTTGAGGTTTGCATACATGAAGAGAAAAAAAATTCTATAAGGCCAACGACCTAGCTGGTCCTTACAGTTTTGGCAGTGGACATTGTGGATTACATGGCTTCCTGGACAAAGCTAAGGAAACCCAGGCCAGTCTTTGGCTGAGATTCATGCACTCTGCTTGTGTGCTTTGTGTACTCCCTACTGTAGGTTTTCTTTCTCATTCCTGGAAATACAGATTTAGGACGGGGTAAGGAGAGTTTATATGACAACCATGGATCCATTAAAGTCCCAACCATTTTCCAGCCGTCACCTCCCTGTAGAAATTAGGAGGTTAAAATAATAATGAAAATAAAGAGCTTGAGGGAAAAGCATATTACAATTGAAGAAGTTTAAAGCACAAACCTGCACTCGGAGCAGGGGGCTGTAGGCAACGCTCAGACCTCCGGACTGAGTGGATTTGAAGGCCTTCTCCAAGAGGCGCAAGACTCAAGCCCTTTCCTGGGATCTCAGAGGGTGCGGACACCTCAGGCCTCTCCTCCCCTGCGTCCGGCTGTTAGCAAGGGCATCTTTTCTCTCCAGCACTTTCCCTAGTGTCCTTCACCAGTGACTTCTGCCCCTTCTGAGGGCTCATTTTTGTCCTTAGAGATGCACAGAATCTATCGTGAGGAGCTACAGGGATTCCAGTTCCAAGTTGGAACTGGCTCCTGGGGTGACCCTGAACCAGGTCTGGGCAGCCTCTTTTCCTTCCTGAGGACAATGGTTTTCCTGGTCAGTCCCACTGCTGAGTGGTTTTAAGGAAATGGACCATTGAAAGGGCTTGGGAAACCATCAATTTTCTTATGCCAGTTACGCTGTCTGGACCAACAAAAGCATCACCAATACAGTTCCCGAAGGCTCTCTGCGGAGGTGGCTACCGCCCCACACGGGTCACAACAAACCCATGCTTCTACTCCTGGAGCACCAGAGCGCCACTGTAGGCGCTCAGCTTCCTCATTTTGTTTCTCTCTGGTATGTGGAAGCCAACCTGGGAGGGCTATTTTTGTCTGCATTACACATATGGGGAAAGGAAGGCGTCTCTGAATAGCTCTCTAGGGACCGCATGGCCACGTGATGGCCACTGTGTCGCTTCTCCAGTTTGAGAAGTGTGTAGGGACTGTGAGGACTGAGGACAAAGAGCCCTCCTGCACCTGGGAGGCAGCCTCTCCCACTGGGTCAGGCTGGTTCTGGGACAGAAACTGGTGTTTCCGCTTGGAAAGGTAGTTTCGGTCCCCAGCAAACTTCTTTCAAAGCGGTGGACTCTCAGTCCTGTCCGACTTCATCTCTCTTTACAAATACATTTAACACCCGCTTCACAGTCCAGAGGTGAAATTTCCAGCTAGTGTAATGCACCTTGAGCTGGGTGTGGTGGTGCATGTCTGTCATCCCAGCACTTGGGAGGCTGAGGCAGGAGGATCGTTGCAAGTTCGAGACCAGCCTGGGCTACAAAGTGAGTTCAAGGCCAGCCTGAACTGCAGAGCGAGACCCTGTCTCAAAAGGACAAAAATAAACAATATAATCCACCTATATTCACGGTTTAAGAAAAATTACTATAACTGAAATATAAGGAAGAATGAAGGCAAAGCCACTCACAACACCTCCTGGTGCAGGCGTCCAGCTCTGGGGGACAGATGGAGGTGGCAGATGCTGGCCAGGCCCCCTGAGCCTCCATGGGGCCACCCCGCAGGGCAGTGGAAAACTGCTAACATGAGCTCCACTGCTTCCGGTGGCTTGAGTTTCCAAAATGAGAAACAACTCTTAGAATTCAGAAAGAAAGAAAGACCAGTCTTCTCCCAACCTACACCCTAATTGCATTCTTGGGGGAAAAGTACCTATTAAAACAGAGCAAGAATGCTTTGCTGCAGTTCAGATCTGGTCCAAGCGTGGCCCTCAGCGCTTCAAGAACCGGAAGAGTGGTCTCGGGATGGTGGCAGAATCTTTGAGAGGTGGAGCTTAGTACAAGGTAGTTCAGCCACTGGGGCACTGCCCTTGGGAGGGATTAATGTAGTTTGGGGGGGACCCTAGTTAGTACCCAAGAGAACACACTGCTACAGAAAGAGCAAGTCTAGCTCCCTGAATCTCTGGTTTGTCTTGTAATGGTTCCACACCACGTGTGATTTAGCCAAGGGACCCTCATTCGAGTATTTATCTGAACAGATGAAGCTACTCAACCTTGGACTTTTAGTCTTCAAAACTGAGTTAAATAAACTTCTTTTCTTTATAAAGTCTCCAGCTTCAAGTATCTTCTTGTAGCAATAAAAAACAGACTAAGACATTTTATGTTCATATGTAAAACGAAGTGATTCCTATGTTGAGAAAAACAGTTTTTCCATATGACAAGACAGGGCTTTATTGTATGAGATTTCTCCATCCATTGCAGGACCCCTAGCATCCTTGATATCTGCTTTAGGGCCAGTCTGTGGGCTCACTCTGCCCCCACCACTGTGTCACGTGAAACCATTACTAGTGCATTTCCCCAACGCCCTCTGTTGACGATGCTGTCACCAGCCCTGCGCACTGTGAATCAGAGCACACCACCCTGCCACTCCTCCTTCCCGCTCGTCCACCTTCCCAAGTGCCTCATTAATTATAGAGCCGAGAGCCACCACATAAAAACACCTGTGCTTGTAACCTGCTATTCTGCAAGAAACCACACCCACGGCAGAGGTCCTGGAGGACGGACAGAGACAAAGACTTCAGCCAGAGACTCTGTCTGGAAAGTGGGTCCTCTGGAAGATGCCACACAGTACCTCAGCAAGCGCTTCCTGACCCCCTTTTTCTGACCCACATACTGATGATACAATGTCACAAAATTCAGTACCTGATAGGCCCAGCACATAGTCACAGCATTCTTTTTGTCTTGCGTATTATTTTTGATGCCTAATAAAGAAGGATCTTGCCACCTAAAGTGGAAGGTTTGATTCACCATAAAATAGAACTGACTTCCATTTGGTAAAGTTGGAAATGAGAGGCAGAACCTGGGCTGCATGATCGTCCTGCAAACTGTCCCCACAGCCCCTGTCAAAGTATGACAGTGACCCTCAGCAGTGTGCATGTTTGGGGGAACTATTATTTTAATAGGTGAGTATTTAACTTATAGGTACTATGTGTTTGTATGTTTAATGATACATATGCGATTTGAATTTATGAGTGTGACAAAATTTCATCTAAAAACGTTTTTATGTTTAAGAGATCTGTTTGGAGCTGTTTGGAGTTGATTAGGGAGGCTGAAGCGTCTCACGATCAGTGTCCCAGCTAGAAGGAAACTGGGCAAGCGGAGTTGCATCTGACCCCACGGAGGGTGTCTTTGTGCTCTTGTCAGGCCTTCAGTGAAGAGGTCACTGGCATTAAGAGGTTCAGTCTGTTTTAATGCCATCCTCACCCACAAATACTCTCACAAACACATCCGAGTAGTGTTTGGCCAAAGGTTTGGGCGCCTGCAGCCCCATCAAGCTGCCACAGAAAATTAACCATCCCACAAGGGGTTCAGAGAGATGGGTACTGCAAAGGCTGCACCCAAGGCTCCGAAGTTCGCCAGGCACTACTGTCGTGGTCTGTGCTCCCGGGGGATCGGATCTGAAACCCTACGCAGAACTGTGCAGCTTTTCTATAGGGACTATAATCCTCGGAGTCCCCTGGGACTCCTTCATCTTCAGAGTAGCTTTCAGAAAATGTCCCTGTTGATGACTTTAATTTGGTGACATTTAAGTCACTCATTGGGTTTCCTCTGTGCTGTGGGGAGCAGGACTTAGCCAGCGTCACCAGCTGGCCGCCATGTGGACTGCCAGTGCCTTGGGCTGCCCACAGCGCTGTAGCTGCCATTTGAGTTTCTGCAGGAGAGCACATCACGGTAAGCCCTGTCCTCTAGGGCAACAGTGGCTGTCACGGGGGTCAGGATTATTGGAAAGCCTGTCTTGCTGTTTAATATGGAGTCTGGCTGAGCAACTCAGGTGTGACGTATAAGATGACACCATAGGAAGCCCATGTATCACAGCCACAAAGGAAACTGAACATTTTCGTGGCTCTCGTTGGGCCTCACTTGTCTAGGTGTCTAGGTGTCTAGGTGTGGCACCATCAGTGTCACTGACTCACTGCCGGCTCTCAGTGAATTTGTGTCCTGTTTACCCCCACAGGTAGCACAAGAGGCCTATAGATAACAGTTTTATCTCTTTGGCTTCTGTGGTGGATTAAAAACTGGTGGTCACTTAAACACTAGCTGAACTCAATCAGTGCGGTGCTGACCGTGGATGGCCCACCTGAGGAAAGCTGTCAGCATAAAAGGAGACTTGGAAAGGAAAGAGCGGCATTGCAGGTCCTCCTCAATGTTGCTGCTGTTTGGAGCTGTTGGTTCTCCTGGAGGAGCGCATCACGCTGGCTTCCCTGGTAGGAACTCAACTGTCATCACTGGAGCAGCTTGGGACCTTGTTGTCACTGGGAATGGCTGCGGTTCGCTTTGGGAGAGCTCTGGTTTCTTTACCTCTTCCTGGCTCCAGAGGGGAAGGTGTGTGGAGCTCAGTCTCTAGGAGAAGCTCGTCACACTGGCTTCCTGCTGTGAACTCGGCTGTTCTCATCACTGGAGGAGTTCAGAACCTTGTGTCACTAAGAATAGTTGTGGTACTTTTCAGGGGAGCCCTGATCTTTATTTTGAACATTGCTTCTTGGTTCCAGTGCAGAACCCTCAACCTGCTGGCACAGATCCTTCACCCCACTGGCACAGACTTTCTAACTTCTGCCACAGACTTTCTAACTTCTGCCACTGACCTTTAGGCCTTCCCAGTGCAGACCCATGAAACAGACCTGCGTGGGACACTGTCATGGCTCTAGGTCTCCAGCTGGACTCGCGGCAGGGCATTGCTGTGGGATCCAGGCCCCGGCTGGATTCTATAGGTCTTTAATGTGTGGAAAGATTTCCTGCATTTCTTGTATTTGATTTGTATTTGGGAGAACACTATAAATACTACTATAAATTATGTGTCCTGTATTGTCTTGTTCTCCTGGCAATCCCGGACTACAACAGCTTCATTGACTAGGAATTTCATTGCAGAAAAGAAGCAGTGACTGAGGAGACACATCTGTTTCTTCAGGCTGATGCCTTTTGATTGGGGCACTGGGGAAGCTTCCTGGAAAGGAGAAGCCATGGTAGGACCAGAAAGAAGAGTATGGATTGGTGCACTATGAAAGAAGAAAGTGTATTCATGGTGTTTGTGGGAGTTTGGTAAGGCTGCCGTAAGAAAATACCCCAAATTGGCAGCAGGGATTGGGGGCGACTGATACAGCAGAAATGTATCTTGGCTCAGTTCTGGAGGATGGAAGTCCACGATCAAGGTGTACATAGGGTCTCTCTCCTGGCTTGCACATGGTCACTTTCATACTGTGTTCTCACATGACCTCTTCTCTCGGTGTGTTTTTGTCTCATTTGAGCAGTGCTTGGGGTGAAACCCAGGACTACATGCATGGTAGGTAAATTCTCTGCTACTGAGTTCCTCCTTGGCCCATCTTCCTCTTCTTCTAAGCAGATCAGCCAGTTTGATTAAATTAGGGCCTAGTAGCTTATGTTCTCATTTAACCTTAATTACCTCTTTAAAGGTCTGTTATGGTTTGTGTCCACATGTCCCCCCAAAGCCTCATGTGGTCACAGCGGTTTTTTAGAGGTGACTGAATCTAGAATGTGTGATTGATTCATAGTGCAATGCTGGCATGAAGGGTGGGTGATTGCTGGATCAGTCCACTGACTGGATTGGCAGTGCCCTAATCCTGGTAGGCTGGATAAAGTATAAGGGACAGAAAGAGGCTTGTCTCATTGTCTCATTACTTTTGCTGTCTTCTATCACTATTAACTGTTCCATCTGCCATGTGCCACATTGCCTTAGGACCAGCCAATTATAGGCTAATGCTTCTGCAAACTGTGAGCTAAACAGTCGTTTCCTCCTTTAACTGTGGGTGTCAGGTATTGTTTCAGCAACAAAAGAAAAGTAACTAAGACAAGGATCTCTTTCAAATACAGTCACCATAGGAATTAATGCTTCAGTTTATGAATGTGAGGGGTAGTCCATAATAGTACTTATTTTGAGATTTCATTTGACTTTTTAAAATCTATGTCCCTGTAAACTATCAATGGTAAATGTGTCTCATTATAGTCTCTTATTATTTAGCAAACACCTACATTTCTTGGAATTTTAGGCCAGTCACATTCCTGCTATGTTCTGGATAGTCACAAGGGATTTCACAAATCCCTTGGAGAAGCCAGCATTCTCCAAATCTTTCTGAGTCCTTAGGACATGGTCTTCATGTCCTCAGATCCCTTTTAAAGGGCAGCTGGAATCTCTCTCTCCTCCCTCAGTCCAAGTTCACAAAGTCCACAGAACTAAAAGCCAACAAGGAGGGTTGTACGATAGTGGCCCAGACCTTATGCTTGCCTAGTTAGGTCCTATTGTATTGTAACAGAAAATGCGCCACCCCACCAGTGTACTTTGGTTTCTTAGTTGCCCAAGTAATAGTTCCTGTTGCAGTTCCAGTTGCTTCTGTACCCTAGAAATGACTGGTCACTATGATGCATATTGTAAGACTCAATCAAAGACAACCAAACACTCTACCTCTGTACTTCCCCTTTGCAACTCCTTAAAAACCTCCCTCCCTGAGCCTTCAGGGCCTAATATTTTGAGAATGATCCTGATCAGTGCCCATTGATGTAAAATAAATCCATCTCCAAATCCTGGGTGCCGTTTCGGTGTTTCTGCTTGCGGTTGCAGGAGTAAACTCCTACCAGGTTTTTGGGTGCTGGAGTTTCCTCCTAAAGGTGGTTTCTAGGTTTTTATTGACCTTAAAGAATTAATCAAAGCAAGCACAAAAAGTAGTGAAGTTTCACATTTACTAAGGAGGAAAAGAAACATTCTTTGCAGAGTGAGTTCAAGTCAACTAAAAGTAGGAAAAGAAGTACACTCTGGGAGATCACTGTGAAAGAGAGAACACAGGGGTTAAGACCTTGATGGCGCTGTCTTTTTATTTCCTGCTCCTCAGGCTGACATCAGATCTGGGTTGTCCTATCAAAAATCTGCTTGAGCTTTCTGGAGAAGAACTGAAGCCAGCATTCTCTATTGGTTCCACCTGCAGGGCTTTTGGACTGTTCTGCACGTGTGACCTGGAAATGGGTGACTGACAGCTCACAACAACTTTGTCTGCTAGTTTACCATGCCCTAACCTCCTACCTCACTTCCTCTCCCAGGGATCAAAAGATCCCCCTTCCCAGCAGTCAGGATTTAGCCTAAGATTCTTCCTAAGCCCTTCAGAAGGAGGAGTCTTCAGGATAAGGGTTCTATTTGAGTGAAAATTATTATTTCAACTTTAGTTCATTGGACTACGTTTCCTTGGAGTTTTGCTTGAATTTTGAGAGATGAACTTGCTGAAATGAATAGTAATTATTGCAGTCTGAATTTTAAGACCCTCATGTTTGATTGCCTGCCCATAAAATGGGTACAAGTTTCACTGCCTGGAGTCATAGATTCCCTGAATTAAATACCTTGCTGCCGTATCAGAAACAGCACTAGGGTCATGGCAAGGGTCTTACATTGCCAAGTCCCGGGCTTGAGTCACCATCAACATTAGGCTGTGGATTTGAGAACACCTTAGCTTGAGGAGAGAGCAAGATATGAGTGAGCACAGAGAGGTTCGAAAGCACACTGCTTGCAATGTTTGGTGCAAACCCTCTAGTTCACATATTATGGTGTGAACTGAATTTCACTCTGGCTTGCCTCTCACAGCTGTAGCTGGTGTCACAGGCACGGGGAAGAAGCCCCACTGATGCCTTTGCCTAGGGATGGGTGATTACCTAAGGTTTTAGAGGTTTTGTCCGCACGCTGCATGTTTGTCTTGGCTGATGATTTACCACGGACTCTGGGTCCCGCCTGGTGTGGTAGGTAGTAGGCAAAGGACTGCAGTGAGAAGACTGAGATGAGCACTTGGCTTTGGGTTCTTCCCTGGTAGTGACAGCTTCCTCCTCCTCACACTCCCGAGGGAGATGTCAAGACCAAGCCCCCAGGACACAGGACAGTGGCCAAAGGGGCCAGCTCCAGGGCTCTGCCTGTCCTCAGCTCAAGGAACAGCCTCTTCTGATGCCCCATATTTTCTGGATTCACCAATGGACGCATGGGTAGAAGGAGAGATGCGTCACTGTGTACCTGAGGACTTGTTTCGTTAGCAACACAGCTTTAGTCTGGGAGTTCAACTGTTTTAGTGGACACCTCCACCTACCTCTCCCCTGGGCACCCTGAACTCCACATTTCTAAAGCTGGACTCCTCACTTGCTCCCCTCCCCAAATCTTCTCCTGCTCCCTTATTCCACCTTCACTGAAGATATCACTGCTTCCCCAGCTCTTCAAGCTAAGTTTTTGAATCTCAAAACTTTTTTCACCCATGCTTTCAAATTAGAAAAAAAAGTCCTAGCTTGATGCTACTTTCAAGAGAATTTCCTGCATCCCTTATCTCCTCCCACTGCCAGGATGTCCCTGCTCAGACCTCATTGCAAGTGACCTTCACAGGGACAACAGGGATGACACACAGAATACCTGCCTTGCCTCTCTGCCTCTGGCCCTTGCCCACCTGACACACAGTATACCCGGGAAATCACGGTAGGCACAGATCTGGTTATCCTGGCCTGTTTGTGCTATATAGCAAACTACTTTTGACTGGGTAAAAACTGCCACAGTTTTGGAGGCTGGGATGTCCAAGATCAAGGCACTGGCAGGACTGGGGGCTAGTGAGAGCTGCTGTTGCTTGCAAGTTGATCTTGTTGCTGTGTCCTCCAGAGGAGACGAATGCAGTGCCCTTAGATGACAGGGGGATGGAAGGGAAAAGCGTGCGCCCTTCAACATCTATAGGGTGCAGGTTTGTTCATGAGAGGACTCGTGACTAATCGCCTTCCAGAGGCTCTACCTCTAATACTGTTGCATTAGGAGTTAAATTTCAACATGCATTTTGGAGGAGACACTGTTGGTCAAATTACAGCACTAATCTGGTCGTTTAGCTGGTTACAAATCTCGGAGGGAGTGCATTACTTACATTAGCGGTCGCCCAATGTTTTGGCTGAGTTCTCCACTATATTATCCCAATATACACATATTACTTATAATGACTTAATTATAAGAGTTCTTGTGTACACATTCCCAAGAAATGCTTACTCATAGACTGCATACATACCATACTATTAATTCATTGCAAACATTATACAAATATGTAAAAATAGGAATGCCAAAGGTCACACGCGAATTGGTCCTCTCTTGCACATTCTCAAATGCTCTGTATGTTTTCACTTTCTTTGTCCATGTTCTGGAACTCTCTCTATTCCTTGAGATCATATGTGTCCTTCAAAACACCACTCCACGGTTCATTCCTTGCACCCTGATCCTCCGCGTGCATTTCCAGAGTAAGACTGAGGCTTTGGTGCCGTCTCTTGCTGCATTATTTACTGTTATTTTGTACCAGGAATCGAACTTACGACCTTGTGCTCGCCGGCCAGGCACTTGTGCTGCTATTGAAAGTATTGTATCCTTCTGGTGGAGGACACGGCTGGGATGTCTTTGTTGCCCAGAACAAACTGCAACAGTAACACATCTGTCCTTCGGGTCGCCGTCCAAGGCTGAGGCCCGCCCCCGCCAACTTGTTTCTGGTTACTGTAGTAAAATATCTCCCGCAGAGGAACGCAGAAGCAGACAGCCAGACAGACACGAGGAGGGCTGCGAGGAGGGCGAGATGTGTGAAAGCAACAATTCTGCATATCACGCAATTACGCTAATGTGATTTAAACAACATGATGGGTGAGGTTTGTTTATTTTTCCCTCAGACTGTAATTAATTCATGGAAGCGCTGTAGGTTGTTAACTTCTAGTAAACGGATTCAAGAACTGTTCTTTGAAATAAATGCAGTGGCAACAACCTAGTCATTTCACAGTACCAGGACGAGATAATTACAGCTGGCGAGAACCGCGCTCCTCCAGTGCGAAAAGGCGCCCGCTCGGCCCAGCGGAGCGCAGTGCGGTGCGCAGACTGGGAAGGAAGCTCCCGCGGGGCGCGGGCAGGAGGCCGGACGTCGCCCCTGTACGGCCAGAGAGCGCGCCTCACTCTCTTCAGATGTGCACGCCGTGTCCAGTGGGCATAGTGCTAACACATACGACGATCGCATTGTCACTGGACAAGAAAGGCCGAGGCCGCGTTTCCTTAACTCGTGCCCAGCACCAGCTGGAGCTTTGTACCCTCGGAGCCATGGACCGATCGTCCGCTTTGCAATTAGAGGTCCTGGGGACGTCGGACGCCTGTGAGACCGCAGCAAGTGTGCCCAAGGCAGGCGCCTCCGGCCCTCAGCGCCGCTGGGTCTGGCCGGAGGGGGGCCTGGGGGAGGGCAGCAGAGCTTGGGGAGGAGCGAGGGGGGCGGGCTGCTGTCCCTCAGCAGTTGGCTGTCCAGCTGTCAGCACCCAGAGCCCTCGATTTAACAGTGATGGCAAAGACTGACAGAAATGGCTTGACTCCCGGACAGATCCCAAAGCATTTCTTCAAAAGCCGTTTTTCACAAATTGGCTTAAACACAATGCAAGAATAAAGCCATCGTAAATCAAAAGCTGTTAGCACACTTGGGTCTGCGAAATTTATGAGTATTAAGTCAAACAGGCTTAGAAACATTTCAGCAAATAATCCCCCAGCTCCTAGGACTCACTGCAGCCCCCTCGTTTGCCTCCTCCAGAGCCGATGGCACCACCTGGCTGCCAGCAGCCAGCAGCCGCGTTGGAGCCCCAGGAAGTCATGCCCGGTTCTCAGGGGCAGCGCCTGAAGCTCCGTCCAGGGTGGGCACCTCCTCGGCAAAGAGCAAGAACTGCGAGGAGCAGGTGGCAGCTGCCCTCACGTCCACGGTACAGCCTCAGGAATGGCCGAGTCCCTCAGCTCTGGGCCTCTTTCAGCACCAGTCCTGGGGCTGGAAGTGTGTGGGATTAAACGGTAGTGAGGAGCCGCCAGGTCAGGATAGGGACTTAGAACTCAACCACTTCTCTGGTAGCTCAGGACGTCCATGTTGGCTTTGGGTCCAGTGCTAGGTCCTGGAAGATCCAGTGAGGAGTAGTGAGCCCATCAGAGCCCAGCACTGGGGAACAGAGCTACCGTTACATGCTGGCTGGTGGGTCTCTCTAGGCTGGAGGAGGGGAGAAAACAATTAGATAGCGTTACTTATATTTATGTGTTAATTAGTGGCCGTGACAGTTATTGAGCACTGTGGTCGCTGAGGCGCATAAGATGACTTACTGTGGT
>PVJX010044267.1:0-13269 GCA_004027295.1 Dolichotis patagonum
AGTCACTCAGTAACTAGACTGTAGCACACTGCTGAAGCAACCACAGAACTGTACCATGGCTTGCCCAGCAGGGCCACCTGTACTGTGCTTTTCCATGGGCTTTAAACAGAGCTCAGAGAGGGAGCCTGCAAACCATCATTCACTAAACTCCATCACAATGAGATTATCTTTCTTTCTAGACAGCATTTAGAATGTTGAAGCTGGTTATATAAATATTTAGTTGAATATGAAAAGAGGTTTATGAATAAGTAAAATTTCAACAAAAAAGTTTATTTGACCATTCTATAGACAAGGAACTTGGGGAAAGGGTAGCTATAAACCTATAGCTCAGGGATACCAAATTATCTCCTTGTATTTGAATACTAGAAATTCTACTAGTGTGTAAAGGATGATAATGGGAGAAAGAATATATATCAAATGCTTGAAATGCAATGAAAACCAAGGCACAGCAAAGTAACTTGTTGCTAAATACAGAACGGGGAGTTCAGTCCAGTGGGGTAGTACATGACTGTGCACTTGAGAGGCGGATGTATGAAGATTACCAGGAATTTTGGGATTACCATGTATAGAGCATGCAGCTTGGACTATGTAATAAGGACAGTTCAAAGTGAGGCCACTCTCACAGTACAAAGTGAGGCCATTCTTCACACTCCCTCATCAGAGGAAAATTAAAATTAATTTAGAGCCATTTACAAATCACATCTTTGTCCCAGGGATATATGCTGACATAACAAGCACCTGACTGACATGTGTAAGATTGTGAGTTCAATTTCCAAAACCACCAAAAACAAACTGAACACAACTTTGATTAGTTCAACAATCAAAGCAGAATGTAATTTAAAAAGCCTAAATCTTTCAATATTTGTGAGCAAGGAAAATTTCCAAATAAAATGCATGAAAACATTTAAATTTCAACATTCATATTAATGAATGACTCCTAGAGAATGACAAATGGACCTGAAGAAAGTAAAACAATCTTCAGTGCATCCACATGTAAGGAAAATATTGTTTCACAATTCAGGATATGTTATGCCTTTTGGGAAGAAAGTGTAATTTGTTTCATTTACATCAGAGAGAGTCAGGTATATCCTTAGAAATCTGAACTGTACAGTCTCCTTGTCTATGTGTATTGGTGAACTATTGAATTGGGAAACAGTAACATGAATGACTGTGCAATTTATTCTAAAAAACACTCAGTTAATGAAAATCTTGCTCAGAAGAAAGTTAAACTGCAAAGAAATTTAGAAGAAATTGAAATCTATGAAGATGGGAACTAAACAAGCAAACATTTAATGGGAACACAATACAAAGATACTACATACAGAGTTAAGATCAATGAACACAAATCTAAAAATAACTGAATACAATTTTTTCTTGGGTACGAGGGTTTGAACTCATGACCTCACACTTGCCAGGCAGGTGCTTATGCCACTGAGCTAAATCCACAGCTCAGAAAAAACATATTTGAATCAGGATAAATACTGAAAGGAAAAGAAAATCTAAATCACATTTGTGAAAATCACCAAACAATATTAAAGTGTGGAGAAACAATATAATTACATTTATTAAATCAACACTCAGCTCCTAAATTCCGAAAACTCCTTTACTATGGAGTTTATGAAAATCCACAGACAAATGACTTCTTTCTAATGTGTAGAAATACTTTTTGCTATGAATCCTGAGAATACTAATGATTCTTTTCAAGTGAAATTAAAGGGTTAACAACTGTGACCAAGAGACTAACCAAGAAAGTACTTTGGCCTTTATTCATATACCAGCCCTTGAGAACAATAGGAGAAATGACTAAATTGAAAAATAGCACAAAATATCAAAAAATATTTCTCTGTGAAATTTCTATTGTAATTCCTGCAGACTTAAAGCCTTAAGAAGCTAAAAGAACAGTCTCCATGAAAAAGCACACATTGTAAACTTTGGAAAATTTCCAAAAGACAGTTGTCATCAATAATGCAATACTACCTTCTGACTAGAAAGGATTTAACAAATGGTTAATTTCAATCCATGCCTAAGACCCAATGATGAAACTTTCTGAATACAACTGGGACACTTTCATTGTTATTATTAAATCTGAACAAAAAACTTTTCAGAATATGATTTTCTTTAAATTATTAAAACAAAAAAATTGCAATATGGATATATATTGATTTATATCAGGTTATCTGTATTCAGACATGAAATGATGAGCCAGTATCCATATTAAGTAGCAATAAACAAACTACAGTTGCAAATATCATTGCAACAAATCCACAACTAACAGTCATGAAATTCTGAATTCACAAAAGGAGAACAGGTCATCCTATCATGAGAGCAGCTCCCATTATCAAGAGAACAGTTCCGATTAAAAGAGCCTGAGAGAACAGGTGTCAGTGCTTATTAAAATAGACCTCTGGGTAATGGGCAAATACTCTCTCCACTTGGAAAGCAGTGATTATTATGTGGACACTGATGAGGATAGATTAATTAGAAAGTTATGCAAATGACATATCTGTGTACACATTCAACAAAGTCTACTGAAGCTACATTAGCTTTACTATATTCAGCATGTACAATCAGCTGTCCTATAAATATCTTTCCTTAATACATATTCCACTACACAGAGCAACCAACTACATAAACAGAAACAGGATTGGAAGAGAAAAATCAATCATTGAAATGTATATATTTAATAATTCAAAACAACTCCATCAGTGGTTGAGACACCAAGAAGGCAAAGCAGTCTGCAAAGTCACACATAAAGTCAACATGATAATAATTCAAAGCAATGTATCAGATGGGATCTATCCAATGTTTAATCACAGAAAGACATATCACACTGTCCTCACAACAAATCCAGAAGTATTCACACATGTGGCCCAGGTTCAGAGCAGCAATACAGAATGTATCATAGTGAAGTGGAAGTCATGCAAAGCAGGCTCTTACAAAATACTGGCATGAAGTTAGAAATGAAAAGCAGAAATAAACTAAAAACACTCTTAGAATGACAGATGAAATCAGAAATTTTAAATGACACCTTTCAAAACACAGCTTAAATAATTGAGGATTTCTCAATTCATGTCAATGAATGTATATTTTGAATTCTTTCAGTTACTTAAAATTGATGCCTCAAAACACATTTACAACAATTAATGTAGGTACTGGTAAAGAACAAAGACTTCAATTTCTGAACATCAGAGAACACAGAGCAGAGGGAAGCTCATCAGTGTGGCTAAGCAGACTACATGTCATCACTGTGCACCATGGTTGTCATGGATTATGTCGGTGACCCCCAGGCCTCATTATTTGCATTGTGCATTTGTGATTGGTTCATTGTCTAGTGCTTGGACTGGTGGTGTTAGTGCTACACCCTCCTAGGGCTGGAGCCAGGATGTGATGTCATGACAGGAAGAAGGTGTGTCTCTCTCTTTTGCTACTTTCTGCCTTGCTGTTTGCAGCTGCCATGAACTGTGGACCCACCATGCCACCCTGCCTTGGAGCCAACTGAGTAAGGACTGAAACCTCCAAAAAATGTAAGAAATAAACCTTTACTTTCCCAGCTTTGGGCATCAGGTATTTTGTCTCAGTGATGACTAAAAAGTAACTAACACAGAATTTTGTACCGAAAGTGGGGTCATTGCTGTGTCTATACCTGACCATGTCTTTCAAGAGGCTTTGGAAAAGGCCTGTGGGCAGTGTTTGGAAAGGTTTGCACATGTCCCCTGGATACAAAGAGCTGGAGCAGTTTATGCTGTTCTGTAGATGAGATTCTGGTCACAGCTCAGGATGCCAGAAGGCTGATAGAAAGCCTGATAGTAAAGACCAGGCTTGCGAGGTTTCTGTTGCAAAGGAGGACTGTATTGGTTGTTGGACTCCCTATGATGTGTGTTATAGCTTAGCAGAAAGTTTGTCTACATTTTGCTCATGCCCAGAGACTTTGCCTGAGACTGAGATTAAGGGTAATGGACTGATTAATCTGGCAAAGGAAATTTCAAGGCACTCAAAGGTTGAGGCTGTTGCATGGCTATTGTTGGGGACTTTTAGCCAGATCTATGTTGAAAATCAAGAGCAAAGAGCCCAGCAGGATAATTTAAAGCACTGTGAGATTTACCAGAAGGAAAACACCAGTAAAGCTGTGGATTGTAAAGATAGAGCTGAGACTTTGATTCCTGAGAAGATACAGAGAGATAAGAAAGATGGCCAGCAGGCATCCCAGGAAGCAGCGTATCTCCACCCTTTACAGCCACAACACTGCAAAAGTGAAAGAATTTTCTCAGATCAGAATGCTTCAGAGCACCATGCTCCAGAATGGCATGGGAGGCCACATGACGATGCAGAATGACAGCGGCCACATGAGGTTCCAGAATGGCAGCAGCCACATGAGGTTCCAGAATGGCAGCATCATAGAAAAGCTTTTCTTCACAATGAGGTAAACAGAGCCCAGCAATCCAGGCACTGGACCCCTATAGCCAAGAGACAGAAAAGCCTGGCTACTGCTCCAGCTGGCAGCAGACCTTGGTGGCATCCACATGGTGCTGATTTTAGTGCAAGAAAAATGCACAAAATCTGAAGGTAAGAAGGCTTCCACCTTGATAGCAAAGGGCCTAGGAGGCTGAGCAGTTTATCCCTGAGAGGGCAATATGTACAGATGTAATTGTTAAGCCAAAGGTTTGGTGGTAACCCCAGAAGTTTGGAAAAGCAGAGAACGTGGATCATCCAAGGAAAGCTGCAAAAACTAAGCAGAAAAGGTTTAAGAGAAAAGCTGCAGGAGCTGAAATACCTGGAAGTGCCATGGGGGTGGAATCACCCAAGCCTTTTGGAGCTTGCAAGCAGATTGCTTCAAATGCTGAGCATGGAACTCTAGGACTTAATGTTCGCCCTGCTGGATGTTGGAATTGCCTTGATTCCAGTGCTTTATATTCCCCTGTTTGTAACTTTTGCAATGGTAATGTTCATTTTGTGCCTTTACATTTCATAAATGTTTAACCTTGTTTCACTTGTATAGGGGGTTACACTTAAGAGTTTGCCATAGATGCTGGAGTTCCATACTCTTGAATTATTCCAATTCAAGAGTATGGAACATCTTTCCATTTTCTAATATCCTCTTCAGTCTCCTTTTTTAACATAGTATAATTTTCAGTGTATAGGTGTTTTACATTTTTAGTTAGGTTGATGCCAAAGTATTTCATTTTTTTACATGTTATTGTGAAGGGTGATATTTCCATAATTTCTCTGTCAGTGAGTTTCTTGTTTGTGACAGGAATGCTATTGATTTTTGAGTGTTGAGCTTGTATCCAGCTACACTGCTGAATTTGTTTATTACCTTTAATAGTCTTTCAATGGAGTTCTTTGCATCTTCGATATAGGATATCATGTCATCTGCAAATAGTGATAATTTAACTTCTTCCTTTCCTATCTTTATTCCTTTTATTTCTTTATCATGTCTGATTGGCCTGGCTATTTTTTTCAATACTATATTGAATAGGAGCGGAGATAGTGTATATCCTTGTCTTGTTCCTGATTTTAAAATGAAAGCTTTCAGTTTTTGTTCATTTAGTATAATATTGTCTGTTGATTTGTCATAGATGTCCTTTATAAGGTCGAGGTTGACACCATGTATTCCAAATTTCTGAAGGGTTTTTGTCATTAACATGTGTTGGATCTTATTGAAAGCTTTTTCTGCATCTATTGAGATGACCATGTGGTTTTTGTTTTTGGTTCAGTTGATATGTTGTATCACATTTATTGATTTGCATATGTTAAAACATCCCTGCATGCCTGGAATGGACCAAACTTGGTCATGATGTATAATCTTCTTGATGATTTGTTGTACTCTATTTACTAGTATTTTATTGAGAATATTTGCTTCTATGTTCGATAGTGAGATTGGACTATAGCTTTCCTTTTTGGTTGGGTCTTTCTCTGGTTTTGGTATCAGAGTAATACTTGCCTCCGTGAATGAATTAGGATTGCATTCTTTTCAATTTCATTGAAGAGTTTAAGGAGTATTTGCATCAAGTCTCTAAATTTCTTATTGAATACAACTGTGAATCTATCAGGACCTGGGATCTTCTTTTTTGGTAAGATTTTTATTACGTTTACAATTTCAGTAGCTGATATTGGGTTATTCAAATTTGCTATATCTTGTTGGTTGAGCTTTGGTAGTTCATATGTTTCTAGAAATCTGTCCATTTCCTCTGTGTTTTCCATTCTATGTGAGTAGAGATTTTCAAAGTAGGTATTCATGATCTTTTGAATTTCCATGGGATCTGTAGTAATTTCCCCCTTTTCAGTCCTTTATTGCATGAATTTGGGCTTTTTCTTTCTTTTTCTATATAAGGTTAGCTAGAGGTTTGTCAATTTATTCTCTCAAAAAAACCAGCTTTTTGATTCATTAATTCTTTGTATTGTGTTTTTAATTTCAATTGCATTGATTTCTGCTCTAATATTTATGATTTCTTCTCTTCTTTGAACTTTAGATTTAGCTTGTTCTTCTTTTTCTAGAAGCTTGAGATGCAGCATTATATTGTTTATTTGTGCTCATTCTGTTTTCTTGATATGACAATTTATTGCTCTATATTTCCCTCTTAAGGCCACTTTCATTGCCTCATACACATTACAATAGGTTGTTTTTGCATTTTAATTGAATTGTAGGTATTGCTTTTTTTTCTTCATGAATTTCATCTGTAGCCCACTGGTTGTTCAAAAGGTTGTTGTTTAATTTCCATGTATTTATGCCAGTTTTGCAATTTCTTTTGTTATTAATTTCTAGTTTCAGCGCAATATGGTAAGTTGGTATGCATGGGATAATTTCAATACCTTGGCATTTACTTTAGAATGTTTTATGGGATAATATGTGGTCTAATTTGAGAATGTCCCATGGGGAGCTGAGAAGAACTTGTATTCTGATGTGGTTGAGTGAAAAACTCTGTAAACATCTCCTAAGTCCAATTTCTCACAAGTATGATTCAGTTCTATTATTTCTTTGCTGATTTTTTGTCTAGTTGATCTATCTCTTTGTAACAGTGGGCTGTTAAGGTCACCTGTAATAATTGTGTTCTTGTGTATTTGGTTTTTCATGTCCTTTAGTATCTGTCTTATATAGTTGAGTGCTCCTGTGTTTGGTGCATATATATTTTTAATTGTTAGTTCTTTGTCTTAAATTTTTCCACTTACAAGTTTGTAGTGATCTTCTTTGTCTCTCTTAATCACGTTAGGTTTGAAGTTCACATTGTCTGCAAATAGAATAGTTACCCCTGCTTTTTTCTGAGTTCCTGTTGCATGGAATACTGTTTTCCATCATTTGATTTTTAATCTATGAGTTTCTTTTTGAGTCAGATGCGTTTCGTTTATACAGCATATTGTGGGATCCTATTTCTTGATCCATCTGTCACCCTATTTCTTTTGATCTGTGAATTGAGCCCATTTACATTTATAGATATCACCAATATATACTGGCTTGACTTTGCCATGTCGTGTTACTGTTGTTAGTTTCCTACTTTTCTCCCTTGTTTACTTTTTTGTCCATGCTGGTGATTTCTTTCTGTTTTTGTTCCTGAGATTGTGGCATTTTTATCTCTACGTAGGATGTCCTTCAACACTCTTTCCAAGGTTGTTTTGGTGGATGTGAATTTTTTAGTGGTTCTTTGTCATGAAAGTATCTTGTTTCTCAATTAAATTTGAAAGACAGTTTCACTGGGTACATCAGTCTGGGTTGAAAGTTGTTTTCATTAAGGGTCAAAATACTTCACTCCAAGCTTGTCTTAACCTGAAGGTTTGTGTTGAGAAGTCTGCTGTGATTCCAATAGTCTTTCCTTGGTAGATGAGTTATGTCTTTTCTCTAATGGCTTGTAGTATTCTGTTTTCATGCTGTATGTCTGTGAGTTTAATTATTATATGTCTGGGTATAGGTTTATGTTGGTTATGACTGTGTGGCATTCTATATGCCTCACTTATTTGTATGTCCAATTTTGCCCCATCATTGGGAAATTTTCTGCCATTATTTCTGTTAATAGGTTGGCTATATCTTTTGCATTGTCTCCTGCCTCCTCACTAATGCCTATTACTCTAACTTTGTTTCTCCTAGCATCATCTTGTAGCTGTTCAACTGTCATTTCATGCTGCTTTGTTGTTTTTATCAATTCTACCCTTTCAAGATCGCTATCTGCAATCCTATCTTCAAGGTCCGAGATTCTATCTTCAGCTTCGTTTAAACAGCTTTGAAGACTTTTAATACAATTTTTGTTTCTTGTATATCTCTTTCGATTTGTTTCATAGATTCTGCTTGTTTTCTTCATTGTTTGCTCAAAATTTCAGACAATTTCTTATGCTCCTGTAGTTTCTTATCTATTTCTTCTCTAGCTATGTTGTGCATCTCATTTACTAAGGTTTTTATTTTTGTCTTTACATAAGACTTTTTTCTATTTTGAGTTCTTCTATAGCCTCATGGATTTGTTTCTTTACTTCATTTGCTATCTTTTCAGAGATTTCTGAAGTAGGAATTTTAGGGTCCTCTATTTCATTATCTGCTGCACTTGCCCTTGATGGACTAGATGTTTGGGACTGCATTTTGCCTTTTTGTGTAGGCATTTTCACCTTTTGGGTAAATTTCTGGTTTTTTATTCTAACAGTCACAAGTTTCTTTAGTGTGTGTTTCAGTGTTCTACTGTGTGGTTGATGTTTGTCAAATTGCTGGGTACCACCATGAAGATGACATCTAGTCTCCTGAAGTCCTCATACAGTGTCTGTTGGGTGAGTCCTATATTCTTTCTGGGCTAGCTCACCCAGAAGTATTGATGTAGGGCAACTCTTAGTTACTGCTGTTGTTATATCTTCAGGTTGTTGCAGGTCACCTTGTCTCCCTGGCTATAGTGTTTGTGTCTGCTGACACCCTACTGTGTCACGGGGGTCTCATAAGTTTTTTAATGTCTTCTAAATTGGGGTGGGTCAATATTGTCACACACCTCAACTTGTCTGATGTTCTCTGTGTGCAGGGAGGGGATTACGCACTCTCTTGCCAGGTTAGCCAAGGTCTTACACTTGGAGAGAGTTTCACTTCTGCCCCTATTTACCCACTGCAGGCCTCTATTTTATGGGGAAAGCTCACCACACTGACTGAAGCCTGATGAGTTCTTCTGTTTGAGTGAGGGGATCCTGCGCCTCTCATCAAGCCAGCATGGTGGTCCATTGCAGTCCAAAGTTCCTGGTGGAAGCGAGGTTTTAACTGATGTGGTCCTAGGAAGCTCAGGCCTGTGGCACACTTCCTAGATGTTCCTCGAAGAGGGACAGGCCCAACAGTGGCAGACCCACACACCTCAGGCCCTCCCCCACTGGTCCCTGCACTGTTCCATGAGGGCAAAGGCAGACCTAGATATCCTGAGCAGCCCTGGCTCTCAGTGGTCTGTCCTAGCAATGCACCTTGTGGGCAATGGGTGGGCCTAGCTCTCCTGAGCAGCCCCAGGTCTCAGCTGCCAGTCCTGGTATGATGTGTTACATCATAACACAGGACATTAAATGTAATCTCCATTAAAGAATCCTGTATCCCCTACAAACAGAAACTTTGCTGTTGGATACCTCTATGAAGTGGTTCTGAGCAGGATTTAAAATTAACTAATTGGCTTTCTATGTTTATCTGTCAGTCTGTCCTAGGCCTTGGCCAGTTGCCTGATGATGTGAGCTGATTCATAGTTTATTAGTTACATTTTATTCATCGCAGAGACAAAACACCTGGTGCACAAAGTTGGGAAAGAAAAGGTTTATTTCTTACAGTTTTTGGAGGTTTCAGTCCATACTCAGTTGGCTCCAGGGCAGGGTGGCATGGCGGGTCCACATTTCATGGCAGCTGCAAACAGCAAGGTGTAAAATGGCAAAAGAGAGAGTCACAACTTCTTCCTGCCATGACATCACATCCTGGCTCCACCCCTAGGAGCATGTAGCACTGACACTACCAATCCAAGCACTAGGCAATGAACCAATCACAAATGCTCAATGCAAATACATGAGGCCTGGGGACCACCCACATAAACCATGACATTCCACCCACTGGCCCCCAAAGACTCATGTATATCATTTATACAAGACATTTAGTCCATCCCTAAGAGTTGCCAAAGTCCTAACATTTTCAGCATTGCTGAGAAGGGCATGTCCCAAGTCTCATCCAATATCTATGGCAAACTCTTAAATGTAACCCCCTGTACAAGTGAAACATGGTTAAACATTTCTGAAATGTAAAGGCACAAAATAAACATTACCATTGCAGAAGTTACAAACAGGGGAATATAAAGCATTAGAAACAAGGCAAGTCCAACATCTAGCAGGACGAACGTTAAGTCCTAGAGTTCCATGCTCAGCATTTGAAGCAATCTGCTTGCAAGCTCCAAAATGCTTGAGTGATTACACCCTCACTGCACTTCTAGGGATTTCAGCTCCTGCAGCTTCTCTCTTAAATCTTCTTTGCTTGGTTTTTGCAGCTTTCCTTGGATGGTCCACATTCCTGGGTTTTGCAAAATTCTGGGGTCTCCACTGCACCTCTAGCTTCACACTTACATCTTTACATATTGCCCTCTCAGGGGCCCACCACTTGGCCTCCCAGGCCCTTTGCAATTGAGGTGGAAGCCTTCTTGCCCTCAGAATTTGTGCATTTTCCTTGCACCTAAAATCAGCACCATGTGGATGCTGCCAAGGTATGCTGCCAGCTGGAGTAGTAGCCAGGCTTTTCTCTTGGATGTAGGGGTCCAATGCCTGGATTGCTGCACTCTGTTTACCTCATCGTGAATAAAAGCTTTTCTATGTTGCTGCCATTTGGGAACTTCATATGGCCTCCTGTGCCACTCTGGAGCATGGTGCTCTGAAGCTTTCTCATCTGAGAAAATTCTTTCACTTTTGCAGTTTTGGGGCTTCAAAGGGTGGAGACCCCCTGCTTCCTGGATGCCTGCTGGCCATCTTTCTTATATCTCTGTATCTTCTCAGCAATCAAAGTCTCAGCTCTATCTTTAGAATCCATAGCTTTACTGGTGTTTTCCTTCTGGCAAAACTCACAGTGTTTTAAATTATCCTGCTGGGCTCTTTGTTCTTGATTTTCAACATAGATCTGGCTAGAAGTCCCCAACAATAGCCATGCAACAGCCTCAACCTTTGAGTGCCTTGAAATTTCCTTTGCCAGATTAATCAGTCCATTACCCTTAATCTCAGTCTCAGGCAAAGTCTCTGGGCATGAGCAAAATGTAGACAAACTTTCTACCAAGCCATAACACACATCATAGGGAGTCCAACAACCAATACAGTCCTCCTTTGCAAAAGAAACCTCTCAAGCCTGGTCTTTACTATCAGGCTTTCTACCAGCCTTCTGGTCTCCTGAGCTGTGACCAGAATCTCATCTACAGAACAGCATAAACTGCTCCAGCTCTGTGTATCCAAGGGACATGTGCAAACCTTTCCAAACACTGCCCACAGGCCATTTCCAAAGCCTCTTGAAAGACATGGTCAGGTATAGTCACAGCAATGACCCCACTTTCGGTACAAAATTCTGTGTTAGTTACTTTTTAGTCATCACTGAGACAAAATACCTGATGCCCAAAGCTGGGAAAGTAAAGGTTTATTTCTTACATTTTTTGGAGGTTTCAGTCCAAACTCAGTTGGCTCCAAGGCAGGGTGGCATGGCGGGAGCGCAGCTCATGGCAGCTGCAAATAGCAAGGTGGAAACTCGCAAAAGAGAGACACACCTTCTTCCTGCGATGACATCACATCTTGGCTCCACCCCTAGGAGGGTATAGCACTGACAACACCAATCCAAGCACTAGACTGAACCAATCACAAATGCACAATGCAAATACCTGAGGCCTGGCGGCCACTAACATAAACCATGACACATAGTAAGTGAACCTCTATGAATCACTAGTCCTGGCTGAGGCCTGTAGTGGACCGTGAGTAAATAGTGATTGGTTGAATAACAGAGTCACACAAAAAGTCAAGGAAGATACTATGACAGTTTAAAGAATCAAATGATCTCACTAAAAAATACGAGATACTAAGGGGCACAATAAAAGTAAATTTAAGAGGGAAATTTATAAGCATGAATGTTCACATGAAAAAATAGCATTTTACTTTCTATCTAATATTCATAGGTGGAGGAATCTGAGCTGGCTGGATCTAGGACATGTGGTACTGCATTTAATTCTCTGTGGCATTAAATTAGTCCCCAGATAGAAATTAATATAGTTCTACCTGTGACTGAATGGATTTACTGAAGACCGATGCTCTAGTGAGTGTATACAAACCAAAAGGCTTGTATTCTTCATGCAATGAAAGGGAAAGCCAAACTTCCCCTTGTTGCCTACTTCCTGACGCACCATGAACTTTGTTTCCCCTGTGATGTCCCTCTGCCATGTCTCTCTGCTTTGGAGACAGCTGACCATGGACTGAAACCTCTACAAACTGTGAACTGAAGTAAATCTTTCCTCCTTTAACTTTCAGTATCAGCATTTTGTCTGAGCAATAAGAAAAATAACCAAGACATAGGCCAAGTCTGAATAAATAAAATTATGATACACCTCAAGATCCTAGAAAACCTTGAAAAAGCCCAATGCAAGGATAATTTAGGAGTGAAACAATAAACATTAATTCAGACCTTACTGAATTTGATACAAATATACAAAGAACCATGAACTAGGGAGCTGTTTCTATGAAAAAATAAACAAATTGGTTTTGGTTCCTATTTGTGTAGGTATTATACAATTGCATCAAAAAGTTGAGGAAAAGTCCAAATCAATGCAATGAAAAATGAAAAAATGTGAAATCACAATTAACTCTGCTAGAATCCAGAAGATTATCAGAAACTCTTTTGATAGCATATACTTCAATAAATTGGAGAATCCAGAAGAAATGAATAGATTTCTAAATTCATATGAATAGCTAAAATAAAAAAAACCCTGAACAATACAGTAATAGCCAGTGAAATTGAGGCTATAATTAAAAATCTAATAAATAAAACATACTGAGATCCAAATGATTTACTACTGAATTCTACAACTCCATGGAAGCCCAAATTTTGATACTCTTCAATCTCTTTTCTCTTAATTCTAAAAAAGCAAAACAGAAAACACAGATAAAGAGAATACAGAATTTCAAAAAATAGTAGGACATTAACTTTATTAATATATTTCATATTACTCTCTTAAAGCAGTTGTTCAAGTTACAAGGTTAAGGATGAAAAACTATGAATAAGCAACCAATGAAAGCAGAAACTGTTCTTTGGATGAACTAAAAGAGATTAGTTCTTAG
>PVJX010044268.1:0-13265 GCA_004027295.1 Dolichotis patagonum
TTTTTTTTTTTAAGTTACAAAATTGTTTTACGCTGTTACCACTGAGGCCAACCTTAAAGATGATAATTCATTGATTTCTCTATAGGGCCTACTGCCATCTGACTTAGTACAACTGTCTCTCAGTATCTGTGGGACTTCCAGGATGTTTCATGTATATCAGTGTCCTAGATTTCTTTGTATAGAAAAGTGCAATATTTATGTATAAACTATATATATTTTCCCATTTACTTTAGATCACATATAGATTAATACACAGTACCTAATGTAGTATGCATACCACATAAATAGTTGTTACCTGTATTGTTTAGCAAATAATAGCAAGAGGAAAGTCAGTACATGTTGAGTACAGTCAATCCTTGAAGATCTAACAAAATGCACATGACAGCAGTAGCATATTAATTTTGATTTATTTGCATAAATTTACAGTTAGGAAGCTCATGGATGCCATGGTGTGTGTGTGTGTGTGTGTGTGTGTTGCGGGGGGATAACTGGGAATGGAACTCAGGACCTCATGCTTGCTGGCAAGAACTGTGCCACTGAGCTAAATAACTGGTCTGTTAGGAAGCCCCTGGATAAGGAGAGCCAACTATATACATTTTATTTATTTTTTAATTGTCTGTCACTACTCTCTAAAATGCAAGCTACACAGAGGCAGGCATTTTTAAAAAGTGGTTTATTTACTGCTATTTACTAGAGTTTGATTTTTAGTAAGTGACTAGTGTTTATTGAATATATGAATGGTGTTTAACTTTTTGAAAAGTAACTTCAGTCACAGTAGGAGTCTAAAACTTCTAGAAAGAACTAGATATCCTTCATATAGATTGTCAATTAGCATTTTATTTATTTTTTAACATATTTTCTTGGGATTATACTAACTCTTGTGCATGCATTCTTTCTATTAACCTGTATGCAGACTTATAAGTATTTATTTTATATTATATAAACTATGTTATTTACCTCTGACCATATTTTAACTGTTTTAGAGTAAGTTATAGAGATGATGACACTTTTTTCCTGATACTTTAGTGCAAGTTTCCTTGAAATCAAGATCATTCTTCCACATAACCACAATAGTTATAAAAATCAAGAAAATAATATTGATAAACTACTGACTGTATATACAGCTTATTCATATTTGGATACTTAATCCTAATAATGCACTAAAAACATGTTTTCCTCTTCTTTTGGAATCCAGTCCAGGATTTACACTGTTACCTCTAGTGTAAATCAGCATATTTGTAACCTAACCTATTTAGAGTCTGTAGTCTTATGTTTTATTAAGAAGTTGATTCCATTTGTTTATATTTGACATTATCAAACTTTCGTACTGGTGTAGACTAGGAGAGGTAAATAATAGGATATCATTTGTGTTTTTTAAATGTCTATTTATACACATTGACAGTTGGATACTACAAAAATGATTAACAGTGAGATAGGTTTTTAGGTGATTTCATTTATAAAAATAGCATGTTACATATTAGTTTTATTTAGATTATTATTAATGACTGAAGTTCTCTATCATAATTATCATAGTTCACTATTGTTAAGAAAAGGATATTAAAATTTCTCCAGTGTTCTAAATCACTGTAAACTATCTTGCTAATAAATTTTGCTATAGAACCATATTTTCTTTCTTTTTTTTTTTTAACCCTAAATTCCCAAAAGTGAGTTGGTTAGTCAAAAGAATCCCTTAGCCAGTTACAAGGATATATGCCCATGACCAGAGCACTTTGGGAGGCTGAGGTGAGCGAATTGCAAGTTCAAGTCTGACTAAGCAGTTTAACCATTGATGTCTATTGTTTGCTAGTCATAGAGCAAAAATATGACCCTGTTTTATCTTTGCTTGCAGTGATTGTTATTCGTTAATTTTAGTGTTTTCTAAAATATGTGTCATTTGTATTTCTTTTGTGAATTTCCTGTTTATCTTTCTTATACTAGTATTTTTATTTTTTAAGAAATAAAAATGTGTGTACAAAAGTTTTTGGTTTCTTTTTGTTTGTTTGTTTTTTGGTCTTTATTTTTGTTTTGGTTTCAGGAATTGAACTCACGACCTTAAGCTTTCCAGGCGGGTACTTTGCTGCTGAGCTAAATCCTCAGCCTCCCTAGAATAATTTTTATACTTTAAATCTGTTACTTTCATGATCACTTTTGAAATATGTTTATTGGTTGAATTTGTATCTTTTCTTTCTCAAACCAGCTTAATTGACTTATTTTCCTAATTTTTGCTTTTGCAGTTTACTGGCTGACTAGGTTTTAGACTGATTTATTTTTCTTAATTTTTCTGTTTTTTAATTAAATTTTTGTATTAGTATGTTTCTATTCCTCATGGGAGTTTGGTACATGTACATACATCTTAATTCTTTTTTAAATTCCCTTCTCCTCTCTTCTCCTCTCTCCATTTCTTGTTCCTTTTCCCATGTGCAAAAGATCAATCTTGTTATTTCCTATTCCCTATCTTTTATTTTGCTCTTTTATGTTTGGGTTTCTCTTATATGAGACATCATGCAATATTTAAGCTTGTTTGTCAGATTTATTTCATTGAATATTACTGCCTTAGGGTACACCCATTTGCCTACAAAAAGACTCAGGTTTGTTCTTCTTTATGGCAGAGTAGTATGGAGTACTACTTTTTACTTTCATCATGGGAGTTGGTGTGTGTGTGTGTGTGTGTATTTATATATTTATATTTATATTTATATTTATATTTATATTTATATTTATATTTATATTTATATTTATATTTATATTTATACACATATATGTATATATGTATATATAGGTGTATATATATGCATAAAACATGGTAATTCATTTTACTTCCCCTTTCCCCTTTCTCTCTTAGTTCCCTTTCCATTTGCAAATGATCTAGTTCTCTATTTGCTATTATATATCTTTTATTTTGCTTAATTTTATTAATGTTACTGCAGTTCTTCCTTAAGGAACATAAAATTAAAACTTAGGTCATTGTTCAATTTCTTGATTTCTAAACTCTTTCCAGCTGTTATACCCAGTGAAATTCCAGACTGATTTTTTCCTTTTAATCTCATAGTTAGCTTCCATCTCTCTCCTTCAATTTACATTGTGTAAATTCCTATATTTAGGCCTCATTTTATTGGAACCTACATTACTTACTACCTTTACTCTTTCTGCTGTTTCATTCTGTCCTTTTTTAATCTTGTCAGGTTGATGTCTCTTTTAAAAAGAAAAGGTTCTAAAAGCTAGCAGTGCCTTTTTATTATCAGATACACTGTTTTAACCTATCTCATAACCCAGTACTTCATTTTTTAAATTCATAACCAGATATATTTCTTGACCTGTATGTGGCTTTCCTTATGTTTTAAATTACCATTTTCATTCTTTTAAAAAATTTTATTTTTTATATGGTTATTTTCATAGTACTAATCTTATTAATTTTATGAATCATATAAATCCTAACTGATTTATTTCAATAACATCATGGTCTCAAAGTTCATTCTTTGTGAAACTTTCCCTGGTTGCATGTTCTAGAAATAATCGTTCCTTTCTCAGAGCCCTTCTAATACTTACGTTAAACCAAACTTCCATGTATTTTTTATATACTACTGTTTATTATTTTTAACAACTATTTATGTTTATCTTTTAATTATAGGCATGTGAAGATTTTGCATTAAACTTTCGTACATTATGTAGATACTGTACATTATTTGTACAGTGGTTGGGAATTTTTTTTGTCTTTTTTACATTCACAAATTGTGAATAGTCAGGTCAGGCACAAATTTAAGGAGTATGTTTCTCTGTTTCCTGAAACTTCTGGGAAAGTCATTCCATTTTCAAGTCTGTGACTTATATAGATAGGTCTTTTGGGTTGGAATGATTTTTGATAATTTTCCAACCTTTATTTAAAAGTTTATCAGGAATATGAAGTAGCAGATAGTGGTAGTAAAGCAATTATTCTGAAGATTTTTCTAAAACCTGTGATCAAATTGGATAATATTCACAAAGGTACATTTAAGGCTGTTTAACTTTGTGGCTTTCTTAGTATATGTAATGTGTTTTCCACAAAATGTAGTACTTAATATGCTGTAAACACTGTTACAGGTATTTCAGTTTTGTTTGCATATACGTTATCATTAGCAGTTTTTCTGTGTCCCCTGCTTGAGCTGCAGCAGTGAATTCTAATTTCAGTATTACTAGCTCTGTAGATCACACATATTTCATTTATTGTACTGTTCATGATATTTGAAGAACTTTTATTTTGTTTTTCACCACCAGTTGAGAAAACTGTTTTAGGATAGTGAAAAACAAATCTTAAGTTTTGTTAAGTTGTTTCCAAACCATGTCTGGTACTAAGTGAAAAGATTAAGGTTTTTTTCATATGCCTGATATATGGTAATTATATGATGAATAAATAAAAGTTGTATTTAGTAAGTGAGAAAATGTTTTAATAACTTGCATTACATTGATTAAATCACTGCAGTAATATTGTACATTGGAATAGTCACAATAATGTTTCTAGACACTACATTTCTTAAATTTAGCTTTCAAAATGTTATTTTGTGGCATCTTGTGTTTTTAAGAAGTTCTTTCACAGAATCTTATACTTTCTTATACCACCTTTTTAATGGATTCCTTTTGGCAATTTCACACAAGCATAGAGTATACTTTCATCCCATCCATCCCCTGTATTACCCTCCCTTGTTGTTCCATACACTCTCACTCGCCAAGCCCCATCCTTTTTCAGTAGTGTTCTTACAATATCATCTTATCATTTTTTTCTTTTCTTAGTTCCCATGTTAAGGAAAACATTTGACACTTGTCTTTCAGTATTAATGGAGTTACTAAAAATTTGCCCACTTTTCAATTTTTATTTGTGTTTTAAGACAGCATTTTCATTCAGAAAAGATTGTTACTTTTTTTAATCTTCTCTTCAAAATTATTAAAGGTTACTGGGAATGAGAATTAGGAAAGAATCAAACATGTTTGATTTGTTAAAACATTGAACCTAAGAAACTTACTTCACTGGCAGAGGTATCACACAGACCTAAAGGATAGACAGTACTGAAGCCAATAAAATCTGAAAACAAACAGGAGTAGCTATATTCATATGCTACAAAATGGACTTAAAGTAAAAATCAGAATTGACAAAGCTAGTATATATTGATAAAGGAAATAATTCAGTGAGATAAAATAATTATATATGTACAAAATGTCAGCGCACTCAATTATATAAAACAAACATTACAAAAAGATAGGCCAATATAGTAGTAGTAGTAGTCTTAGTTATTACACTCTCACCAATGTATAGATCATCTAGACCAAAAATTACATTGTAGCTTAAATGTACTTAAAACCTACAGAATATATTATTGAACTAGAACATAATATGCATTGTTTTCATCAGCACATGGAATTTTTTCCAAAATAGGCTGTATTTTAAGACATAAAGAATGGCTTCACGGTGTTGTTTTAATTTGCATTTCTTGAATGACCAGTGATGTTGAACACTTTTTCCTATATTTATTTGCCACTTGTATTTCTTCATCTGAGAAGTACATATTCATATCAGATGCCTGTTTTTGGATTGGATCTTTGAATTTGAGGGGCTTGATTTTTTTTTTTCCACTTTATATGTTCTGGATAGATGTTCTTTGAGGGACAGTTAGCTAAAATTTTTTTCCCTACTCTCTGAGTTGTCTTTTCACTCTGTTGGTGATATCTTTTAATGTGCAAGAACTTTTTAATAAAGTGACATCCTAGTTGATCTTTTGAAGTCCTCACATTTTGTGTTTTGTTGATGAACTCTGTGCTTACTCCTATGTCTTCAAGGTTTCTACCTACTTTCTTTCCAGTAGATTTAGTGTTTCTGTTTTAATATTCACATCTTTGACCCGTTTTGACTTCAGTTTAGCACATGGTGATAGACATCATATTGTCTCCCTAGTGTAAGTAACTGAAAGAGTAAATAAGATGCAAAATGTATCACAGATATTATGAAAGGGAAAGAAACTACTTGAAAGGACAACTGGGATGAAGGAAAGGAAGAAAGAAGGAAGAGAAAAGGAGGAAAAAAATATATACATACATATGAAAGATCACTAAGATAATTGTACCACGAAGTTGTTAGTTCATTGAAAGGAATGATTGATGCTTAATTTTTTGATCTGTTTTTCGTGCCTATATTTTGTAATCTGAGTAACTACTTTGAAGATAACAATATACAATGTGTTAACCATTGTTAATTTATTAGCTTGTTTTGAAATTCTGTAGCATTATTTTTTCTCTTTAAAATAATGTCTTCACAAATATAAAAAAATTGAAATTATCTCTTATTATTTATCAGAGCATAATAGGATAAAAGCAGAAACCAACAAAAACATGAACAGTCAATCGTGTTTTTCTTTTTTGAGTTAGTCTTCCTGTGTAACCAGAGTTAAGCTTGAATTTAGGATCCTTCTTCTCAGGGAACAATCCGCTTTTGAAAGAATAGGTCATTGAAGAAGTCAAGGGGAAAATATTAAAAATTCTTAGGATTAAATACAACTGCAAGCTCAGCCTTCTAGAATCTGTGGAATGCATCAAAAGCAGTTCCAAGTTGGAAGCTTATAGCTATAAATCTATAATTAGAAAAATAGATCTATAGATAACCTAATAATGGAATATAAAAATTTTAGAAAAACAAGAAAGAAATATTAAAAGTGAGTACATAAAGAAATGAAATTGACTAAATGATCCATGGAGGGGGGATAAGTAAAATGGTTAGAAAAGATAAGCAAAATTAACAGACTTTTCCCCAAGCTAACCAAAAGAGCAAGACTCAGATAAATAAAATTAGAGGTGAAAGACTATGGCAGCAGATACCACTGAGATCCAAAGGATCATTAAGGAATGTTTTTAAAAGTTATAGGCTAACAAAATAGAAAATCTATAGGAAAGATAAGTATCTAGACACATACAACCTACCAAAATTGAACCAAGAGCATATACAAATTTTCTGTAGATCGATAACAAGAGATCAAAACTATAATAAAATTTTCAATCTGAAGCAGACTCCAAAACATAGCTGAATTCTACTAGGGGGACCCTTCTAATCTTACTTCATACTGAGGATTCAATTCAGGGAGTCACACATGCTAAACACTGCTTACCACCTAACTATATCTTCGGTGCCTTTTAAAAGCTTTTTATTTTGACAGTTGCATTAAATTGTGATTCTCTTGCCCTGCCCTGGCTCTAGGGTACAAAGGTGTACAGGCATGCTTCACCATGCTCATTTCCCTAACTTTTAAAGAAAATCCAGTACTACACCTCAAACTGTGCCATAAAATACAAAGGGAAAAATATGTCTAAATTAACTAAATGAAGCCAATATTGTCCTGAATCATGAAAGAAAAAACAGAACTATAGACCAAAGTTCTTGCTAAACATAAAAATTCTGCAATAAATACTTCCATATCAAATTTAGCAACACATTAAAAAGATCACACACAATGAGGAAGTTGATTTTCTGCCAAGGATGCTGGGCAGCTAGTTCGCCATTTGAAAATCAAAAAACAAAATATATAAATAAAGAATAAAAGTCATATGGTTATCTTAGTAGGTGAAGAAAAACCTTTGATAAAATTCAGCATATCTTCATGATCTAAACTGTGAGTAAAATATACCTAGAAAGATCACCCCTCAACATAATAAAAGTCTGTATAAGAGAAGCCAGTATCTTACTGAATGGAGAAAATGTGAAAGCATTTAGTTTAAGGAACAAGGATGTTCAATTTCAGCACTGCTATTTAATATAGTATTTCCAATTTTAGACAGAACAGAGTAAAATCTTAAGGAAAAGAAAGAAAAGGAACATGAAGCTCAGTGACAGCCTGGCAAGTGCAAGGTCCTATGTTTGATTCCTGGTACAAAAAACAGCAACAACAACAAAAAAAACAAAACCAAGAATACAAATGGGAAAGGAAGTTGTCTAATCGTGTCTGAAGATGGTATGACTTAGTACTTACAAAACCCTTACAAACCAGCAAATCAACAAAGGACTCTTTAACACTGATATTCAACAAATTAGCAGGATATAAAACAGACATAGAAAAATAAGTAGCTTTCCTATATACCAATAATTAACTCACTAAGAAAGAAATCAGGAAAATAATCCTGTCTACACTTGCCTCAAGCCATCCCCTGTACAGTGAAAAAAAATTTCAAGACCCTACTCATGAACCTAACCAAGGAGGCATAAAAACCTCTGCAATGAAAATAATAAAACACTGAAAAAGGAAAGACTCTAGAAGATGGAAACACTTCCTCCCATTTCACAGACAGAGATAATATTATTGTTTAAAAGACCAAAATTGACTGACAGGTTTGGTGCAGTTACCGTGAGAATACCAGTAACATTCTTCACATTAGATTTTTTAAAATTGTAAAGTTCATATGGAAGCAGAGTTTCCTAAATAGCCAAAGGAATCCTGAACGAAATGATTAGTATTTGATTTTTTAAAAATTCGTTTTATTGATACATTTTAGATATACATAATGAGCACTTTCATCTTAGAGAATCTATACGTATCTATACGTGGAATATCTTGATTTTAATTTTTTCCCTAATCTCTTTGCTTTAACACTTCTTCCCCTCCTTACTTACAAAAACTTGTGCCGCTTTAAAATTTTTTCTCTTCTACAAAAGTTTCTCCCAACTCCTTCCTTGTTTTACTTTCCTTTTCAAAATTTTCTTCCTATTTCCCAATATTGTATTATTATACATTTTGGTCCATAGTTAACCTTTTGGTTTCTCACCATAGAAACAACGAGAGATGAAATGTGTGTACAATTTATTTCACTTAAAATGTATGGTCACAAGGCACAGTCCATTTACCTAGAAATGTGTGGAGTTTATCCTTCTTTCTGGCAGAGTAGTACTCCATTATATAAAAATAGCCACATTCATGTCCATTGACATGATGAGTGATGAATGATGTCCATTCATCATTGATGGACATTTGAGGTGTTGACAGTATTTTACTATTACAGATTGTACTGCTGTAAATATGGGTGTGTATATATTGCCATACATACAATGATGCCTTTCATTCTAATTTTTTGGGGAGTGGGTACCAAAATTGAACTTTAGGACCTTGTGCTTGTCGAGCAGGCACTTGTGCCACTGAATTACGTCCCTGGCCCTTTTTATTCTTTTGGGAAGATACCAAGAAGAGGAATAGCTAGATCAGATGAAACCTCAAGTTTTAGTTTTTTGAGGAATCACCACATTGATTTCCATGGTGATTGTACTGGTCTGTACTCACAACAGCAATGGAGAACAGTTCCTTTTTCCCCATAGCCTGTGACTGTTTGTAACAGGTTGATTTCTTGATAATAACCAGTTTCTGGAGTAACATGGAATCTCAGCATTGTTTTAATTTACATCTCTTGAATGACTTGCGATACTGGATTTTTTCATATACTACTTTGGCATTTGTACTATTTGTCTGACAAGTGTCTATTCATTTCAGATACACAGTTTTGGTTTGGTCTGTAAATTTGGGGGATCTGATTTTGTTTAGTTCTTTATATATTCTAGATAGAAGTCTTTTGTCTGAGGAAAAGCTGGCAAATTTTTTTCCTATTATGGGTTGTATCTTCACTGTATTGGTTTGCTTTGCTGTGCTGATGCTTTTTAAATAAGAAATTCCAGTTGATTCTTTGATTCTTTATAAAATGTCCTGTTTGGGGTTTTGTTCGTAAAGTCTCTATATTCCCAAATGCCTTCAAGTGTTCTACTTATTCTATCTTTCAGCAGTTTTAGTATTTTTTTAATATTAGATGTTTGAACCATTTTAATTTTAATTTTAGTTTAGTGTGCATGGTAAGAGATATGGATCTAAGTTTAATCTTCTACATGTGGAAAACCAGTTTTTCTAGCGCCATTTATTAAAGAAGCTGTCTTTCTTCCAATGAAGTTGTTTGACCCCCTTGTCAAAGATAAGGAGGTTAAGTGTGGTTGGAGTTGTTTTTGCATTTTTTGATCTGTTTCACTGATCCTTGGTACCCCTGCCAGTACCATGTGGTCTTTATTCTGGTAGTTTTGTAATATAATTTTAGGCAGCAATTGCCCTGCCTTGCCTCTGTTGCCTAGAATTTTGTTTTCTATTTTAGTTCTCTTTTGATTCTAAATGAATTTTAGAATTATTTTCTGTAATTTTGTGAGGTATGTTCTTGGCATTTTAATCAGGATTACATTAAATGCATGTAACAGTTTTAGAAGTATGACCATTTACACTGTATTTATTCTTCCTACTGAAGAACATTTTCTGATATCCTTTTGATTTCTTTTTTCATTTCTATAGAACTCAATGTAAAGGGCTTTTACTTCCTTTTTTAGAAGGATTCCTGAGTATTTCATTGCTTTTGATGCTATTTTGAAAGGCGTTTTCCTAATTTCTCTCTCAGTAAGTTTGTTATTTGTGTACAGGAATGCTTTTGATATGTTGTCTCTGTATCCAGCTATGCTGTTGATTTTGGTAAAAATCTTTCAGTGGAGATTTTGGGATCTTCTCTATAGAGTATGTTGTCATCTGCAGATGATGATAATTTAATTTCTTATTTTCCTTTCCTGTTCCTTTTCTGTCTTGTCTCATTGTTCTGGCTGATTTCCAGAAGTATATTGAATAGGAGTGCTGATGCTGGATAACCTTGTCTTGTTTCTGATCATACAGTGAAAGCTTTCAATTTCTAACCATTCAGTATGATGTTATCTAATGGTTTGTTCTAGATGGCTTTATCAGATTGAGATAAAGGCTCTTCTAATGCTCCATAGGATTTTTATCATGAATGAATGTTGGACTGTCGAACTTTTTTTCCTGCATCTACTAAGATGATGATGTTTTTTGCCCATGGTTCTGTTAATATGGTGTATAACATACTGATTTGTATATGTTAGACCATCCCTGCATCCCTGGGATGAATCCTACTTGCTCATGGTATACAATCTTCTTGATGATGATTTGCTTCATTGCTTGCTAGCATCTTACTGAGAATTTTTGCATCTCATATTCATAGGGAGATTGGCCTGTGGTTTTGTTTTTGGTTGGATTCACCTCTGGTTTTCTTGCTTGCAAAAATGGGTTTTTAGGAATATTGTTTCCCTTACAATTTCATTAAAGAGTGGCACTAGCTTTTCTCTAAATTTATTGTAGTATTCAGCAGTGAATCAAGACCTAGGCTTTTCTTTGATGATAGATTTTTAATTACACCTTGAATTTTATCAACTGATACTGGGTTATTTAGAATTATTATATCTTACTGAATTGGGTTTGGTAATTCATACATATGTAGGAATCTATTTCTTCTGTTTCTCATCTTAGCAGAATGCATATTCTCAAAGTTGGTATTAATGATCTTTGGGGGATATCTGTAGGTTCTGTTGTTTTTTCACCCTTTTTATCCTATTTGCACAGATTAGAGTCTTACCTTTTTTTGTTTTTGAAAGAGAATAAAAGTGACAAAATAAAACAGAATAAAGCCAATCAGAACAGAACAATGAAAGTGATACAGGACTTCAAAACCAGATAATAAGAAATCAACAATGGCTATACCATAATGTCTCTGGTTATCTTGAAAATAGCTGTCAGACATACTGTCAGACATAAGAAAATCAAACAAAACAAAATAGAGTAAAACCAAACCAAAGCAAACAAAATGATACAGGAGTTCAAAACAAGATAATAGGAAATTAACAATGGCTACCAGCTTCCCTTATTAGAGATTTCCTCTCCTATCACTTTCACAATATCTATGGTACATTTTGGATCCCATTAACTCCTTCAGTTTCTTATGTGTTTGGGTGAACATGATGTTCACCCATGTGAATCCAAACCATTTCACCCATGAGCATGATCTCAAGTTGTATCCATTTACCTACACGAGCCTTGAGATTATCTTTTATAGCTGAGTAGCTTTCCATTGTATAAAAATGCCATATCATTTTTATCCATTCTGTGCTTGATGGACAAGCTAGTCCTGCTTTTTTCTGGTTTCCTGTCGCATGGAGCATTGTTTCCTGTCCTTGGACTTTCAGTCTGTAAATTTCCTTTCCAGTTAAATGTGTTTCTGTTATGTAGCCTATTGTGAGATTTTGCTTATTGATCTATTGTGCGAGTCTGTGTTTTGATTGGTGAATTGAAACCATTAACATTGATGGTTATAACTGATGTGTATTGACTTATACTTGCCATGTTGTTTTCCTGTTGTTGGTTCCCATTTTTCCCCCTCTGATTTAATTGCTTGACCTGTCTGATGGATTCATTTTATTGGTGCTCATGGAGTTGCAGTCCTTGTATTTCTAGAATAACCTTTAAGAATGTTTTGCATTGCTGGTCTGATGTTCATGAATTTTCTCAGTTGTTCTTTGTCATGGAAGTATCTTATTTCTCCATCATTTTTTTTTAATTTTTGAATTTTATTTTAAAGAGAATAAAACAAAAGAGGGCAGTACAGAGCAGATCAGAAACGGACAACATAGGCAACACAGTACCTTACATTAAGACAACCAGAAATCAACAGTAGCTATCACAGTATCTCTTACTCTGCTATAGTTGAGCATAGTTCCAAATACAATAATATCAAACATAACAAAATAGTATAAAGCCATGCAAAGAGTGAAAGAATTACAGGGCTTTCTGAACCGAATAACAGAAAATGATCAATGGGTACTATAATATCTTATTTTTGATAGAAAAATTTTGTTTATACTATCACACATATTCAAATCCCAATAAGACACAATGTGATAGATAGAACCAATGGTGGTAGAAGAATACAAGCAAGGTAGGACTTCTAAGAAGGATGATATTAAATCAGCAATAGCTGTCATAATGTTTTGTTTTCTTCAAAACACCTATTCATATAATCACTCATGATATAGTTAAAGAAAAACGGGATAAAACCATTCCAACTGATGATTGAAAACATTGAAAGGCTTCAAAGCTATGAGATGGGGACTCATGCTTACCATAAAATCTTATATACTCTTATCAATTCTCATACTAGGGAGACTATACGGTATTTACACTTGTGAGTTTGGTTTATTTCGCTTAAGAGAATGGTCTCAAGTCATGTCCATTTATTTATAAATATCTCGATGTGATCATTCTTTATAGCTGAGTAGTACTCCATTGTATAAAAATGCCACAACTTTTTTATCCATTCCTCAGTTGATGGGCACTTAGGTTGTTTCCAGGATCTGGCTATTACAAATTGTGCTGCTATAAACATGGGTGCACATATATCAC
>PVJX010044269.1:0-13257 GCA_004027295.1 Dolichotis patagonum
GCTCAGGTAGATTTTTCTGCTCCAGAAAACCTGTATAATTTATATCCATTTAGTACATTTATACTGCTCAATTCATAAAACTTCTTTATGAGATGGATTTTTTTATACACAGTGAGAGTATGTTATCTGTATGTCTTGATTGCTGTCAATATTTTATACATGATTCAAATCTATGTCAATGCCTCATTAATATAGATTAAAATGAATGCAGAAACTCAAAGACTTTTAAAATTATTCTCAGATCATTCACTAACACTCATGTAGCTTAAAGATGATGAAACTGGTTTTCTCTCAACACATTTCTTAGGCATTTTCTCTGTAGAACTGAGTGGGGTATTTCCAAGATATCAAAGAATCAACAGAGGTGATACTTGTCTTCAAAGGGTTTATCATGTTGCATAAAGACAGTTCAGATGAAATTTTAAAAGAATAATGACTTTAATACTAACAAAATTCTAGAATTCGGAAGGAGATACTTTCTAATTAACAGATAAAAAAGGAGCTAATCTATTCTACCTTATTGAAAACTAATTCATGTCTCTTACTTTTTTGTATTTTGTATTTTTTGTATATTTTATTTTTACTCTTAAAGAAAAAATAAAAAGAAAATGCAGAATTTCAAAACAAAATAATAGGAGGTAAACTGTGATTAATATATTGTGTATGTTTTATCTTCAAAGTAGGTGTTCAAAGTGCAAGATACAAGCATGAAACATTGATCAAACAATGAAAGCACAAATTGTTATTTTTGATAAACTAATAGAGATTATTATTATAAATTAGTATATATTATATATTAGTATATATAGATTATATATATATATATATATATATATATATATGCTTTTCACTTCTTTCTTTTCCCTTTTCCCATTCTTCTTTCCTTTTGAAGAGTTTCTTCCTTTTCACTTTCACAGTATCTCTTTATCTATTTTACATTTTGGATCTTATTTAGTCGTTCAGCTTTTTATACTATGGAGACAATGTGATGTTCACACATGTAACTCTGACTTATTTAACTTAAGAATATGACTGTCTATAAAAGCCTTTAAGTTTTTCTTTCTTTATAATTGAGTAGTATTTCATTGTGTAAAAATAGCACATCTTTTTTATCATTCCATGGTTGATAGGTATTTGGGTTGTTTCCAAGATTTAGCTATTATAAATTTTGATGCTATAAACATGGGTGCACATATATTACTATGGCATGATGTTTTTAATTCTTCTGGGAAAATAGCCAGAGGGAAATAGTTAGGTCAAATAAGACCACCAATCCTAGTTTTTTTTTTTTTTAAGAATCTCCACACTGATTTCCACAGTGATTGTACAAGTCTACACTTAGACCAACAGTTGGAAAGTGTCCGTTCGCCCCCACAGTCCCACCAGCATATTTTATTGGTTGATTTCTTGATGGTAACCATTCTTTCTGGAGTGACATGGAATCTCAGTGTTGTTTTAATTGGCATCTCTTGTATGACCAATGATGTTGAACATTTTTTCAAATATTTATTTGTCATTTGAATCTCTTCTTCTGAAAGGTGCATATTCATCTCAGATGCTCATTTTTGGATGGGAACTTTGAATTTGGGGATTTCTCAATTTTTCTCAATTCTTTGTCTTTTTTTGTTTGTTTTTGTTTGGCATTGGGATCTAACTCACTACCTTGCACTTGCCAAGCAGTCAATTCTTTATATGTTCTAGATAGAAGTCCTTTTTCTGAGGTACAATTGTCTAAAATTTTTTCACATTCTTTAGTTTGTCTTTTCACTCTGTTAGTGATTTGTTTGGTTGTACAGAAGATTTTTTTAGGTGAGATTCCTGTTATGAATTCTTTGAAGTACTTCCTATGCAGTTTGGGGTTTGTTCATTAACTCTCTGCCTGCCACTGTAAGTTCCAGATTTCTATCTACCTTATTTTCCAATAGATATAGTATTTCTGTTTTAATATTTAGATCTTTGACCCATTTTGACTTTAGTTTAGTGCATGGGGTTAGACATGTGTTTAGTTTTAGTCTTCAGCTTGTGGAAAGCCAGTTTTTCCAACACCGTTTATTAAAAAGGCTAGCTTTCTTCCAGTGAATATGTTTGGATCCTTTGTCAAAGTTAAGGTGGCTGGGTGTGTTGGTCTAATCTGTTCCACTGATCCTCAGATCTGTTTTGTTGTTGTTGTTGTTGTTGTTGTTTTTGCCAGTACTATGCTGGTTTTATTACAGTAACTTTGTAGTATAATTTCAAGTCAAGGATTGTGTTGCCTCCTTTTTGCCATTGTTATTCTAGGTCTGTTTTGTTTCCAAATAGTTCTTTTTTTAACTATGATTTTTTTCTGCATTATTGATTGTTTACCTTAGACATATAGGCAGTTTAGTTTACTTTATTACAGTCTCATTTGTTTAGCATTCCTATACTTATTTTTTATTATCACTATCACTCATGACAGATGTTAAATTTGTGGGAAATAAGAACAATATTTGTCAAATTCCCTTTCTTTACAGTTGAGTTTGGGGACTGGAGTTCTTGATTTGTGCTGCATTTTAAAAATAACTTTATGACATTAATACCCTCGAAATGACCAATAGTATGTACATGACTTATAAAACTCATGTTTCATGATTATTTTGGCATATATACAATATAGAATCAGAGATTATCTGGAGAGAACTTTGCAGTTTACTATGCCAAAATTTTTAGTGACGTCTTCAAAGTGTGTTTGTAGCCAGTGTACCAGCTGGATTGCAGTAGATGATCCACGCTGCTTATGCAGCTGTATTGAGGCTTCATGTGCCTGCAGTGCCTGCAAGGAGACAGGTACTTAAACAATTCAAGGCCACCCTGAGTCAGGTCCACAGGTATATGAAGAATGCTTTTTTGAATTACAGTAGGAGGACTGATTAATGCTTCATGGAGAGGTCAGGAAAATCATTGCAGAGGAGGTAATCTTTGAAATGGATTTGGAAGGAGTAGAATTTCACCTAGAAAAAATTAATGGCATGCCAGTCAGAGAGTACCTATGAGCAAATGCAGGGAAAACTAAAAACAACTCTGGAATAGTTTCCTTTATTTTAATTCTGCAATTTTCTTGTATTGGTACTTTTGAACTGCTTTTGTAGGGTTGAGGGTGAAGTTGAAAATTGATTTTAAGATAATGGTGAGGAGTTTGGTTCTGAGAGACAGTAAAAATTTCTCTCATCCTACTCTCCATCTTCAACTGAGAAGGTCCCTTTGTTCATTACTAGTGAGATACAGGTTTTTATTTGGTTTTGTTTATTGCATTTTCTTGTTTTTATTTTGTTACTGTCATTTAAGTTACCTTTATCTCTCTGAGACTTCTGGGACACATGAGACACCTTAAAAAACAAGCAGTCCATCCCAGAAAGCTGACCTTTCACCATAAGATATACAAGGACAAAAAGCATAGTGTCATGCTTACAAGGACTGTGTGTTCGCTTTGCATCCTAGATCAGAGCTCTGGGAACCTAGTACCACCTTCTTCTAACACTAATTTGCTTCATTTGCTGAACTGCACTGGAATTGGTTTTTGATACAAGGAAGGAGAAAGGCCCCTCAAGCAAGTTAGAGTGACCCTTAAGATTGAGTAGAAGAGAAGATGATAAGGCAACATAAAAGTTAAGGTGAGGGATTAAAGTAAAATTACAGCCAGCAACGGAGGTGGGAACTGGTGGAGGGAGCCGCTTTCTAGAGTTTCATACTTTTAATTTTTCTAATGGTCTTTTACAAAGCTTTTTTAGTGACTTATGCTGTATCTGAGGTCCAGGAAGGCATCAGAAATGTTTTCAGAGTTGCTCATTTTGAGGCTTGATGGATGTTGTTTTTTAGTCTTTATATTAGAAAAATTATCTATATGTTCTGGTGCATTGTAACATAACGCACTGAGGTAATTTCAAAATAAGCTACATATTATAAATTAAATGTGCAATTTGTCTCCAAATTTCAGTGCTTACTGGCTTTTATTCTCCTTCAATGCTTCTAGGCATACTAAGTAAGTCTAAATTTGACTCTCATCTTGGCTAATTTGTCTTAAATCAATTTTTGATAGAGTCATTAGTTATTAGTGTCACTGCAATTTTCACCTTCTATTGGGATTCCAATTTGGAAAAAATATTCTGTGTTTGTCTTAAATTGTTTGAGCATTTGCTTTTTTAATAGATGCATGTGCACTTGAGAAATGATCTTTTAAACAAGTACAAACAAGGACCGAAACAAAGCTAGCTGTTTGAAAATAAGCTACTAATTCGTATGCATTACATGGTTTAGAAAATAATTTATCCCACTCTATACAAAAGGTGCTTCAAAAAATTACTAATAAGGTAGCTATGGAGAATACATTTCCACTGCATAAAGGTTTCCATAAAGACAGTGTCTTCATTGATCCACTTTTCTTTCTGTAATGGTTTTTTGAATTGACTGAACAGTTTTTTTGTGTTTTAGTGAGTGTTAGGTATGGAATGATGATGAACACTGAATTTATCTTTTGTTGAATGAATACTCAGTACGAAACATTTTTATGCAGCTGTAAAAATGACCATGCAACAGCCTTGTCCTCAGAAAGCATATGCTGCAGGAGGGGTAAACAGGATGTGATCTATAATGACACATCTTGTAAGACAGGTGAATACACGACACATTCTAAGTTCTAACCTGAAGCAGATTGAAATAACCAGAAATGGATTCTTGAAAGAGACTGCTTTTGAAAAGGCTCTTGAAGGATTTTTCCAGGAAACACCAAAATCTGTTGTCCACAGGTAGTTACAGGGTGAGGTAGAATTGGAGTATTTAAAAGTATTTCAAATCAGCTGTGGTTACCTCTGTTACTATCATGTGTAAGGCTGTAGTATTACACAACCACTTTCGTTCTCATCTTACTGCCAGGGACTGTGTAGATTTGAGTTAACAATTAAGAATGAACAGATTTTTTTCTTTATCCCTGACATAAACCAGTCTCTAACAATGTGAAGTGAAGAAACTGAGATGTTTAGAGAATAAAAAAAAAACAAAAAAAACCCCAAAAAACATTGTTTTGACCATATACTGTGTGCTTACAAGAAAAGAAGGCTATAATTTTTTGTTTTCTTATTCAGAATTGAATCTGTAAGGCTAAATGAATCTCACATGTTCCAGGAATGTTGGGGCCAAATTCATAGTAAGATTTGTGAGTCAGGAAGGCTCATTTATTAACAAAATGTAGGTTGTATCAGAGAGAAACAATAATGGAGGTAGTTAATATTTGATGTGGTTCCATTTAGAGAATATCAACACATTAAGTATACAGGTTCAATAATACAGGCTTAATTTGTATCAAATATTACAGTTTAAAATGAATTTTTCATCTACCTCCTTATTTTGTCTTCACGGTATTACAAGGTGGTAGATTGGCGAGAAAGTTTGCTCTCCTCTAAAATGAGGAGAGAAATTTGACTGAGATTCGAAAATAAAAAGGATTGAACTGCAGTCACAGAGTTAGTTGATGGTTGAGGCAAGTATTTAAGTAGCACATCTAACTCTGGTTTTACTATTCCCTGCTTTAAAATTATTTCATCTCTCTCTTTCCTTTGTCCTGAAGAAAAAATGATCTCTGTAGCAAAGTTGTAGAACAAGTAAGATACACACAGTCTACAATGTTCAAAGTATGTAATAATATGTACAGTAAGATGTATGTCTGTCATCTTCCTGCCCATAAAGTCATGTAGCTCTCTTCCCTCAGAGAGACCTGGCTGATATTCTCTGCTGTCCTGCAGAAATATTCCTTATATTTACAGTCACATTTATGTGTCTTTAAGTGTATTTTTTACACACACCCACTCATAGAGTACCTTGCTTTATTGTTTTCATCTAATACCCTGGGGAGGGTATTTAGTAATATTGCATCCTTTCCAATGGCTGCAAAGTTTGCAAATGTACAGATGTAGCATAATTTATGTAACTACTTTCCTATGAGTACATTTAGAGATTTCCAATTCTGTGCTTATATAATCAGTGATGAAATGCATATTTATTCATACTTGTAGTTTTGCACAGGCACTAGTCTATCTGAAGTGAAGAATTATTTTTAAGATGCAAGTTCTGTAGATCCCTTTATTGATGGTTTTTAGCTAAGTGGTTCATTTTTATGCTATGGTTTAGTAGATAACAAATAAATGGCCGATAAGACATCATTACCTCAAAATTACTGCTTGTAATTTTCATATGAAACCAATAAGCACTTTTGTTGAGCTTGCAGGGAAAGATGAGAGTAGTCATCATATTATTTATGTCGGTCATCCTTGATTCTTCTTACAAGTGTTTTTCAGTCTCCTCAAACTTCAAAGAGGGGATCATGTAGGAATCTTGCTAAAATGCAGGTACTGCATTTAAAGATTTGATATAGGGGATAAGGGTCAGGTTTTGACAAGTTGCACAGTATGCTGGCCCATGGCACATTAAGCAGAAAAGATGTAAGGACAAACTGGGGGAAAAGATGCTGTAGAAGATGAGTAACAGGAAATCAGTGAGTCAGAAGCAAAGAGTTTACAGTTAGATTGAACTTTGTCACTTGTTATTTGAACTATAACTTCTTCAATGAGTCATGCAAGTATGCTTTTCTCTCTAGTTTGTCTTAGTTACATCAGGTAGTAGAGTTTACACTTCACTGAGAAAACGTGTGTACTCAGTTTGTGATATGTGAAATGATTAAATAAATATGTGGAGCAGGCAGTATCCTTCATTTTATGCAGTGCCTTGTTTCTGAAAAAAAATTATGCGAGCAGTTAGAAACTCAAGAAGTTTAACCTGCATTGATTAATGTGAAAATATCTCACAGCATCCAAAAGTGTGCACGTAGAGAAAGCTCAGATATTTAAAAGTGATTACATAGAAAAAAGTAAAAGAAAATGCACTTGTTAATTAGCACTTGTCTCTGAGAGGAAAATTGCAGATGTAGGTTTTTTACCTTTTTGTGATTAGTCATAGTTATATATGTTCTATGAGAGAAGTGAATATAACTTTTACAAGAGGGAAAAGCAATTAAAATTTAATTAGACTAAAAATGTGGTCACTTTCCCCTGTGCAGATTTGGGATATATTCCAATCTTTATCGTCATAACAGAAAGAGATTATAATAAGATAGTAATGAGTTTCTACTGCGTACCAAGCACCGAACTGTAAGAGTGCATTCCATTTCCTTACATGCATGAGCTCCTCAGTAGTCCTGTAAGTTAGCATTATAATAGCATCTCTGTGTAATGGGAGCAATTATTTTTACTATACCCATAAGATTTTATTTCTCCCCTGCATGAAATCCTCTGATTTATGTCCCATCTCCTCACAGTCTGTACTTAGAACCATGTCCAATTTGTAGGCATACAGGCCACTGGACTGTCTTTTTAATATTTATAATAACAAATATTTTAAAAGGAAGTTTTGCTAACATATATATGTTAAAAATATAATTTTTTGCATATTATATATATAAATATAATATATATTATATGCATGTAATTGGAGATATATATATATCTCCAATATAACTGTCCAATACAGCTCCTATTCACTCAGTGGGGTCCAAACTACACAAAAGGTTGGACACAGAGGGTCTAGGTAAAACCAGGCACTGCCTGCTTCCTCCTACTTCCTTTCTTGTTAGGTCTATTCCAGCTATAATGACTTTGTTTCTGTTTCTAAAATCCTGTCAGTTCTATTCTCATTTGGGAGACAATGTGCCAGCTACTGCCAGAATACCCTCCATCCCCAGCATGCACAGTTCACATATGTGTTTAATTGTGGCAGTCTCAAAAATAGTCTTGGGGGTTCTTACTTTTAAACATAGTATTCATCCTTCATTGGTATTCTTAAATTTTCTTCTAGGAATTGAAGCTACTTAAAATTTAATCACATGTCTGTTTACTGATGTAAATTCTTATCCTCCATTAGAGGCTGAATTCCAGTCAGGAATTTTATCTTTCTTAGTTCTAGCTAAAGATCTGATATAGAGAAGTTGGTGAGTTTACTGGATTCAAAGTCCCCGGATCTCCTTCCTTTTATGAATTCCAGTTAGCAAGTATATAACACTAGATCCAGCAGATCCATTTCTTACTTTTCTACTGTAGGTTTTCACTTTACTATAATCATAACTGGCTATGTGTGTGTTTCCCTGGCAGATTCAGGGAGCAATCTTTCTGTTTACCCACTTGGTATGATCTATAGCAAGGAGTGTGCAAAATTGAATTTGGATCCACCTTTATGCTCTATGTAACTGGTTATTGAGTATGTTTTCTAGAGCATCACAGAGGGTCCAATAGACACACACCACTCCAGGATTTGTTATAAAAGAAAAATTTCTTATTTTTCTGGTAGAAGTAATCCAATTCAGTACAATTGCACATGAAAACCAGACTGACAAGTTTTGGAGGAAGTCAAAAGTAAATCATCAGTTTATTCATGCATGCATTTCATGGATAATGAAGACGATCCATTATAGTAAAAGACATACTTTCATAACAGAAGAGTAATGTGGGTGAGTAATGATGATGATGTTCATGTTGCCTGTGTGAGCAAAAGTTCCTGTGACAGTGAAATGTTGCAAGACTTGACTGATACAGGCAAAAGTAACGCAGACCTCCTTGATTCAGGAGAAGCAGCAAGGTGAGTACATATTTGACTAGTCAAAGTGTTGCAAATGGTCATGCAACCAACTAGAGTGATCCAATATTAGAACTAGGTCTGAAAATATAGCGGGTCATGACAGTGGTGAAAGGTATTGGGTAGAATGCCAGCACTGCCTTTCAACGTTGCAAACTATAAGAGATGAAATGCTACAAGGTGCTGTGAAATACATAAAGGAAATGCAAGTAAAATGTTCTGTATGCACAAATAGCCATACTCTAAAATGTATTTATTATGAAACCTCCTAGCTAACTGAAAGTATTCATAAGTCTGCTGTACTTAGAAGGGATTTCTCATGATGATTGTAGGAATGTAAAGGATCTATTGAAAAGTGATAGGTCAAAATATGGCATAAAGATTTAAGCCCTTGTAAATTAAAAGACTTACTATATTTTCAATGTAGTCATTTACCCTGGAACTCAGTCATCAGGTGTTTTACTTGTAGAATAATAATCCAAATGATCCAGATGTGTTGCTCTCATCTCCCAAACTAATTGGAATGTGATATTCAACAATTAGTTTACCAGTTTCCAATTCATGTTGCATTTGATAATACAGCACAAGTTGACTAGCAAAGGAAATGTACACAGGAACAAACAGAAATTGCAAATAAAATGTAATAACTTAAAAACAGAGAGTTGTATAATACAATCTAAGGATTTCAGACAGATACAGCATTGGCCTCATATACAGCAAAGAAAAACAAATATACTGCTGATCTCAGCATTGTGCCATGATGGAAATATTGATAGAGAAACCTTGACAAAATAGAAGCATGAGATGTAAACTTTCTATAACAAAACCAAAAGTGGAGTAGATGTTGCTGATGAGTTACACAGAAACAATGATGTCCCTCGAAACACACATCACTGGTCAATTCTTTACTCAATTCTTTACTCAATTCTAAACATGTGTGGCATAAATAATTTTATAGCTTATGAATAACATAATAAGTAGAAAATATCACAAAGGATTGGGAGTGGAGCTCACAAGAGATCATTTATAGTAGAGGAAGAATAATTTTTTTCCCCTCTCAGGGAAATATGCAAAAAACTGCAGAGTACACATTGGTGAGCTGTAAGGGGATCAGGCAGGCACAGCATCACAAAGGCCTACTACAACAATAGAAAAACAAAAAAGATGTCAACTGTGCCCTGTAAGAAAGTACAGGAAATGAAAACATGCATGTTACCAGTGTAGTTGTCACTTGTGAATGGAGCATGAAGTTACCCTGTGTGAAGACTGCCTTGGGTGCGACAATTGAAACAAAAGTTTAATGTGGTAAAGTTCCATTGGTATTTTCATTATAGTTCATATAGCCATTTTTTCTGATGTCATCTTTTAGGTTTTTTAAAGTGATGTGAAAACTTTGGTGTTTATTGTAAATTCACAATGCTTATTAAGAATTTAATGCTTTATTTTTTTGATAGCTTGTTTTCCTGTTAACTGCACACAATATAATATGTTAAGAACCTCCTGACAAAACAGAAAGACCACTGAGATGTCAACTATGTTCTACAAAAAGGTCAGGAATGCAAAACACATATGCTGTCAGTGTAAGTGATATATGTGTATGGAATGTGCTGTTTTCATGTGTGCAGATTACCTTAGGTGTGATAATTGAATTAAAGATTACTTTTTTGTAAAGTAGTATTTTTTATTTTTTGCCCCAGGGATTGAACTCACAACCTTGAGCTTGCTAGGCAGGCTTTTGTGCAGCTGAGCTAAATCCCCAGCCTTGTATAGTGGTATTTTTATTGTAGTTCATATAAAAATTTATTTGTGTTGTTCCTTTTTAGACTTAGTACATCAAGAAGCATTCAATGTTTATAAAAAATGTTGATTTTTATAAACAATAAATATTAAAAATTCAATACTACATTTTTGAGATATTTTTTCCTGTTAAGTACTCATTCTTTAATGTAATAAAGTTCATAAAATTATAATTAAAATTCATCAAGAAAAGTATTCTAAAGAATAATCATGGGTCTGATAGATCCATGTTTCCATGCCTTAATGACCAAATTTGTCTTAGGTTCCAGGGGTTTAGGACCCAGCCTTTTGTACTTCTATATACATTAGGAGAAGTTCCAGAGAGAGTTCAGCTCTGTCCAGTTTCCAATCTAAGCTTAATCTGCAGAACAAGTGGATAACTTACAGAGAAGGCAAGTTTATTTTATCATCCTCAATGAGGTTTCCCATTTTCAATGGGCTATAGAAAAAAATAGCAGAAGAATATGCAGTCTGAAGACTTACATATTTCTTAATATTCACTTTGCTCCACTAGTGCCAGAAATGGACTCATTCTGCAGACACTTGTGGGTAAAATAAAATTTGAATTGCTTATAATTGATATTTCAAATGCCTTTAGGCTGAATTAGTCGATTCATACATTGGTCTTTAAATTTGGAATATTTTTTTTCATCCTTCTATGTGAATGAGTACCATACCAATTAAAATACAAAGCTAGATAATAAATACCCAAGGCTGAACATAAATATTCTACTTCATAGAGTACACAGGACAGTTTCTTATGGAGATTCCTATGTTCAAGAAAACACATCATGTGTTGTTTTTCTGGGGCTCTGGGATGCTCTGGATGGAAAAAATTTCCTGCTGAACCATATGGTATATTGAGTCTGGACACTTAAATTTTAATATCAAAAGATTCTCAAAAATGATTCTTTGATAATGATTATATTATTTATAGGTCTTGAAGAGTGTTGACCAGGGTAAACATCTTTGGGGTTATATTTAAATCTGTGATTTGGCATAGAATACTGAGGAAGGAATCTTTTATGGAAACAAGTGGAGGAAAATGTATAGTGTGGGAGGGTAAAAACAAATCTCCAAGACTACCTTCTTGAAACTCATGAAGTTTCCAACAAAAGGCTTCAAGCAATAGCTATTGCCTTTGCATATTTTTTTTTTGGCATCTTCTGCAGTGAAAGTAATTTTCAAAGACTAAAATGGGTTTCAACTGGTATTTTTTATTATGTTTATTTTGTAGCCTAAAAGGAGAAAGGTGCTAACATTTATTTAGCAAGAGGAGATAAAGCAGCCATCCAAAACATACCAGAAACTGAGATCCACACTTCAAGACTGAATGATGAATGTTTCTTTTTAGTGCCTGTTGTGCTATCAAAAATTCCTTTGGTTCATTAAATTGCCTGAACAATTATGGATTACTATTATCATGATGTGATGAGCCTTCAGACATTTCTTGAGGTCTTCACAATTCATAAGCTACAATATAACTCTTATTTATCTTCCTGAAAATCCTCCCATTAATTCAATACACCTTTCTCATAGTAATAAGTCTTTGATGGTTATAATTGCCTTAAAGATAAGCTATTTGTATTAGCCCACTTCAATTTGCTACTGATAAAGTACAGTTTCTGTTGAGAAGAATACAAATTGTAATGCAAGAGAATGCAAGATATTCAACAAAATAAAGTTTGAATGTTAATAAAACTTGTTGATGGACTCAGTCTTTATAGCATTTTTCAGAACAAGATTTCAAAAGGATATATTTGCTACCAGTGTCAAAGCAGTAATAATCTTTCCTTTTGGTGATGGTTTTTCTGTCAATAAGTGAAGTAAAATAAGTAGATCAGTCAGGATTATTTTAAGAGGCAAACAGTACCAAAACAAGTAAACTGTGGTTTAAATACAAAAGGGTTTTTTCCCCCTCATATTATAAGAAATCGGGCAGACTGCTATAAGGGCTCAATATTGTTCCTATGGCCCAATCCTTCTGTGTATCTTTGAAATCTGAAAGACCTTGACTTTTGATTTTGCATATACCATATGTTTCTATATTTCCCAAAGTGTCTGTGTTCTGAACCAAAATAATAATAGCAAAGAGTAAAGGCTGAAAGTAGTGTCCCTAGCTGAGTCTTTCCTAGTCACAAACTGCTAGATACTTTACTAATTGATTTCCTCTAATCCCTTATATATTGAGAAACAGATGGCTTAGCCACACCTTGCTATAAGTGAGCTTTCCAGAGCCTATTATCAAAGAATGAAGGAAAGAAGGGAGTTGTAAAAGGTTTTGAGATGTCTGACTGACTTGGGACCTTGAGTACTGTTTTACCTGAAGTGGCAGATGCCTATTAAGACAAGCACAGTGACAACAGAAATAGTGTTTATAAGTACCATGTAATGGCCTCCAGCAGGGTCTTAATACACACCTTTGATAAGAAAAATACAATGATTTTAGAGAAGACAGTTAAATGAGAATGCATATGAAATGCTTACTATACAAATGTCATTTTTGTAAGCATTTTATATGCTAAATGAATAAAGCCTCACCACAACTCAGGGAAGTGTGTCATGTAATCCTGACACCTTCATTTTATGGATGGATGAAGTTATGGTGGTAACTAAGGAGGAGTTTTGCGTCCAGAAAATTGGATCCCAAGTCCAGGCACTTAATTGCACTTAGAAGATATTGTCTAATTTATAGAATTTGAATTTATAGAATTATAGGGCACAAGAGAAGGAAGATAGTGCCTGTTGTAGTCAGGGATTCAAGGAAAGCAATTATATAAAGAACACATAATTTACAGAATTGTTTTATAATAGCCAACCAAGCAGTTA
>PVJX010044270.1:0-13268 GCA_004027295.1 Dolichotis patagonum
GCCCATACTCCTTGCTGCCAATGGCTTGCCAAATGCTGTTCGTTCAAGGATTTATTTTCCAAATTTCACTATATTTAATCCTAAGCATGGTTAAACATTATAATTATAATTTTTTGACAGACAGTGTTATGATTTTATTTTAAAGAGAATAAAACAAAGGAGGACAGAACAAAGAAGTTCAGAACAGAACAATGTAAGCAACACAGCACTTCACAAGACAACTGGATATTAATAGTAGCTACCATAATATCTCTTTCTTTGAAATAGTTGAGAATAGCTTCACACATAATAATATCAAACATAACAAAATAGTATAAAACCATTCAGAAGGATGAAAGTATTACAGGACACCCTGAACCAAATAAGAGGAGATGATCAATGGTTACTATAATATCTCATTTTCCATAAAAAATTGTTTATAGTATCACACATATTAAAATACAATAAGATACAACATGATAAAACCAGTGCAAAAAGAAGAACAAAATCATGGTAGGAGACTTCAAAGCAAGATGATATTAAATCAGCAATGGCTGCTGTAAAGTCTTGTTTTCTTGAAAATAGCTGTTCATACCATCACACATAATAAAATCAAACAAAACAGAACAAAACCATTCCAACTGATGAATGAAAACATTATCAGTCTTCAAAGCAATGTAATGTGGAATCATGACTACCATAAAATCTTATGTACTCTTATCATTTCTCACACTAGGGAGACTATACTGGATTTATATATGTGAGTTTGATTTATTTCACTTATGAGTATGGTCTCAAGTTGCAACCCTTTATTTATAAACATGTAAATCTGATAAATCTTTATAGCTGAGAAATACTCCATTGTGTAAAAATACCACAATGTTTTTTATCCATTCCTCAGTTGATGGGCTGTTAGTTTGTTTCCAAGATCTGGCTATTACAAATTGTGCTGCTATAAACATGGGTGCACATATATCACTGTGGTATGATGTTTTCAGTTCTTCTGGGAATATGCCTAGAAATGGAATAGCTGGGTTAAATGGGATCTCCAATCCCAGATTTTGAGTAATCTCCAGACTGACCTCCACAGTGGTTGCACCAGTGTACACTCCCACCAACAGTGCACAAGAGTTCTTTTTTCCCCACAGCCTCTCCAGCATTTGTTGTTGGTAGTTTTCTTTATCCTGGCCATTCTTTCATGGGTGAAATGGAATCTCAGTGTGGTTAAATTTCTTTTCTCTAATGACTAATGATGATCAACATTTTTTCATGTATTTATTTGCCATTCATATTTCATCATTTGAGAACTGTGTATTCATCTTGGATGCTGATTTTTGGATTGGGTCTTTGAATTTTGGGGGTCTGATTTTTAAAAATTCTTTATAAGTACTAGACAGAAGTCCTTTGTCTGAGGGACATTAAGATTTTTTTCCCAATTGGTGGGTTTTCTTTTCACTATACTGGAGATTTCTTTCAACATGCAGAAACTCTTTAATAAGATGTGATCCCAGTTATTGATTCTGGGAAGTATTTCCAGTGTGGTTTGACTCTTGTTCATGAATTCTCTACCTACCCCTATGTCTTCATATTTTTACCTACCTTGTCTTCCAACAGATACAGTGTTTCTGTTTTAATATTTAGATCTTTGATCCATTTAGATTTAATTTAGTACATGGTGATAGGCATGGGTCTAGTTTTAATCTTCTGCATATGGATAGCCAATTTTTCCAGCACCATTTATTAAAGAGACTATTGTTCTTCCACTAGCCAGTTTGGCCCCTTTATCAATGATAAAGTGGTTGAGTATGTTTGTGTTATCCTGTCAGCTCCTCACACAACTCATTAGTTTTCCTTTTAATATAAGAAACAGTTTCATGAAATATACTTTATATTCTCCGTGACACTTTGGCCACTACTTTTAAAGTCTTTTGTTGAGTGGTGATAATTTTATCTATGTAAAGATCCTAATGGTAATAATGCGTAGAAAATTAACTTCTACTTTAAACTCTTTCTTGTCTATTTTCTTTTTCTGAAGATCTTTATAATAATTATAGAAGGACTGCTTTTGGGTGCTTTTGCCCTTGGGATAAAAAATGATTGTGCTGCAATCCAGAATAGGTAAGTAATTTTATGTCTTGATTGTGGGAAATGCTGTCACTTCATGGCTTATGGATATCTATTACAAATTTTATTGTAAAACAATTACAATATTTTACTGTAGTGCTATAGTGAGATGAATTGTATGAAAGTTGAGTAACAGCCTTTATTTTCTTCATCACACATGTATGTGTGCGTGTGGTTTTAATATATGCACAGCACATATTTTCAGTTTGAACTATTATAAATGTGCAGTTCAGTAGCATCAAGTACCTTCACATTTAGAGATCCCACCAGCATCAAATTCCACAACTGCTTTTTGTCTTTAAAGGAAGAATCTCCAAACCCAGAAGAGCAGTAATTCCCTGTGCAAATCAATCCAAACTCCTGATTAACACAGTTCTCTTTCTGTCTCAGAATTTGACTAACCAGGGAGCTTTATATGTAAGGAGTCAGAGAGTTTATGATTTGTGTGTGTGTGACATTTCACTAAACATAAGTCCTCAAGGTTCAGCGAGGTTTTTTCTTTGAATTTATGTCTATTGAGACTCAGTAATAGTACATTACATTATCAGAAATATAGCTGTCAGTAGGATGAGAGACAGGTGGTTTCTTTGTAACTGAAAATCAAAGAAGGCATGATGTTATTTTTCCTTTACTTTCCAATGATTAGTTACAGAAAAGATTCATGAAAGATTGTGGTTTAAATTTTACTTTCCATGAGTACAATATGTGTGAACGTGTGGAAAAGGTGGAGAACTTGTACAATGCTTCATCACTAGATGAACTTTTATAAAAATCTCAGGGCCTTAAATAAATACAGAAAATGTTCATGTAGAAAGTACAACAAAACCTAGTTCAACATTTCCCTCGTGAAAATAATGCAATAGCCTCAGCTGAAGGAAAAGATACTCTCAAGTGTTTGCTTCGACTCTGACCTTTTGATCTCTCTCCATCTCCATTTCTCTCTGAGCAGTTCCATATTCTTTGTTTCTCTTGGTCAGTTGAATATTACATCATTTCTTGGAAGTTCTGTGAGTAGAAAACTGACATTAAGGTGTTCTAATTTCTGAGGTGTTTTCATTTCTGCTCTATCCTGCAGAGTCTGGATGCTCCATATGTTGACGATCTCCCTTTGTTTCAGTTACTTGTCAGCAGTACAGCTGTTTCTGGAGGAGAAGAAGCTCTTTATGTGAGTAGGGCTCTGGTTTGGGAAGGGCCATCAGAGGATGTTGGGAAATGTTACATCCTGAATAAGGTTAATATTGTGATGCTTGGCATTATTAGTATTTATTAAGTTTTCCCTAATTGCTAAGTTCTCAATTCTAATTTGTAAATATGTTTCATTTATAACATGAAATTTTAAATTTTTATGGAGATTACCAACATTTAGATTTTATTCAGCAAATTCCTATGTTGTGGAGGAAGCAGTGATAAAGGGTCTAAAGAGTCTTTGGTTGGTTTGGAGGGGCTTGCACGTGATAAAGTAGTGGGCCAATCACTGAATTTCAGTTAGAAAGTAAATATGACAAAGAATGTGACCATGTTAAGCTACAGGTAAGTGGAGGGGTAAAAAGAGCCAAAAGGGTGTTTTACTCTGAAGAAGAGAATGATTTTGTTTCTTGTCTTTTTCAAAGACAGAAGAGATTTTCCCCTATTTACATGTCAATGAAAGGAATCATCAGAGGGGGAAGGAATGAAGATAGTAATGGAAAAGTTGAGAAATATAAAAGAAATATATCAGGAAGAGGAAAGATTAGGATTTGATGGTTAATAGGACTGTGTAGGTTATAGGTGTAGTCACTAAAAGAAGTCTGTCTTTAAACCATGAGTGTAGTAGAAGTAAAAACAAATTACTGATCTGAAGCTACATTTGAGTTCATAAAGGATAACAATGTCACCTTCATCATAATCAGAAGTGAACAAGAAGTGTACTCATGCCCACTGAGAATAGTGACTCAAGCACCATTCTTCACAGGTGCCAGCATCAGAGAAGCACAGTTTCTGAGGAGAGTGAAGTGACACAGACTTGGTGTACAGGGTACAGAGTTCTGAGGATAGTAAGAATGACAACAGGAGGGATCTTCAATGAGAGAGGATCACAGTGAGAGTTTCTTATGGCTGATATGCAGAAGTGCTGGCATCTGAAAGTATTTAGAGTTGGAGAGAGCATGAAGGTTGTGAGAAGCTCTCATATTACACATGTGGAAGCACAAATCCATAGAGATAGAACTTTATCTACTACTTTATGCTTTATTAAGCTATCAAGGATGTGTAATCTGTGTTTGTATTCCATAGACATGAGTATATGAGTGGATACTATGGAGTATCATCTTATTTTGTTGGAAAAATGTTGTGTGATTTGCTACCCAGGAGATTGTTGCAAAGTGTAATCTATACTTGCATACTATACATCATGGTAGGTAAGTAAGAAGACAAAGACATTGTGTCTTTAGCCTTGGATGTTAGTTGCAGCCAATTTCCTTTTGTCGGTAAATTTCTGATTCTTAAATTTGTAGAACAAGCCACAAGCTATGGAAGCCTGTAACCTCCAGGCATGCAAACTCTAAAATTCTCATTCAATATGTATATTGTTTCATCTTAAAATTTGAAAGCATTTAAAGAATTACATTTTATCAAGACAAACATTTTTTGTGACTCATACAGAAATATGGAAAACGTTTTAAGAATTTTTTAGTCTATCTTGCAAAAGTTGTTTCATATATTGTGTAACTATTTGTATTTTTCATGTCTTTCAACATATGTTTAAATGAAAATAAAATTTAGATAGTTACTTAATAATTTAAACATCTTCTATATTTGTAAACCCATATATATTTATCTGTATATCCAGTTACATATATAGAATTATAAGGATTTATACATATATGTAAATACCAAGAGTTATCAAAATTTAAATATAAACATGTATTCTCTGCCTCTCCCATTATTCAGTGACAGAAAGAAGATTAGTTTTGGGTTCACTGAATTAAAGAAAGTATTTGTGTCATGGATGTATAAAGAATCACTTGTACAGCACAGAGTTCACCACTGACTTATTACATACACAGCACACACTAGAAATAGATATTTTATAAGATGATAAAGGATAACTCTAATAGAGATTATGTTTTTCATGATATTAATAACAGGTTTGTCATAAAAACTAAGAATATCATACAGAATCCTAGACTACTGACTTGTATTACAGCATCTATTCAAAATTCAGACTGTTTAACCTAGGGCACCAGGACACTGTTTACAAAGTAGTTATTAAAACCTCAATGCCCCATTCTCTATTGAAAAGTTGTCTGGTGCTTTATTACTGGGAACTTAAATTATGAAGTAGTTTCCTTTTCTGAATATATTAAAACTTCTCTGAGGTTCTGTAATTCTGATCTAGTTTCTATACTCATGCAGTTATACAAGCAATAGATACTGTGGAAATGTTTGCTTAAGAGAATGTTGATGAGTTTTTTGTAAGAGAAGACAGCAAAATTCTGACTGGTTGTGTTGCCTCTAACTCTCCATCTCAGGAGTCAGAAATTACTCATAATTACATGTATTTATCACAGGTGCTATTTGGAAAGTGCCTTTAGAATGAGTGTGAATAGAAAATTTTGTGTTAAGGTTCTACATGGGGACAATAAAATTTGTGAGTTTGGGTACCTGGCTAGCTGGTTACTTGTTTTATTCTTGATATTAGTTTCTCAAAATATTGTAATGGTATTTTCACAGTAACCTATCACAAGTATATGGCAATGTATGAATCTGGCTAATTCCTTCTTTTTTTCAAGGACTGAAACCAGCTGTGGAGGCTTTCTTCATTATGGTGCTTACCCTTTGGATGGTGGCTTGTTCAGCTGATTCTGTGGCACTGGCTATGACCGTAGGTCAGAGTGTGATGCTGCCCATAGTAACATTTCTCCTGAACAACTACTTTCGCTATATGCTGGTGAGTAGGAATTGTCCATATCCGAGGGGGAATCTTTTTTCTTTGTTCCTTATTTCACAGTCACAATCATGTATATCTCGCTTAGAGGATTCTGTACATGGGATTCTGATGATTGCAGGAAATCATAGGTTGAAACAGTTTATAAAGGAATTTAATAGCTTTCCTCAATATTCATATACAACCTTTTTTTTTTGGCCTCTGTTCCAATACACTTAATATAACTTGGCTAACATGTATTTACTCATTACTTTCTTTCTTTCTTTCTTTCTTTCTTTCTTTCTTTCTTTCTTTCTTTCTTTCTTTCTTTCCTTTCTTTCTTTTTTCTTTCTTTCTTTCTTTCTTTCTTTCTTTCTTTCTTTCCTTTCTTTCTTTCTTTTTTCTTTCTTTCTTTCTTTCTTTCTTTCTTTCAACAGTGTATAACACAACTTTTATTAGAAAAATTATACTTAACATAGCATCAACTATTTCCAAGAGCAATATTAAACCCAATAAGCAGCAAAAACTAGACTAACAAAAGGTATAATGAGAAACTAATTACCTTTCAGTAATCAAACATTCAATTATCTAAAATATCTTCTTACAAAGGGGGAGGACCATGATTTACAGGCACATACTTTTGAAAATAAAGCTGCAATAGCAATTTATTCAATTACCAGTCTCTAAAACTGAATTGTTAAAATAGTAACTATGAGTTCTCAAATTGAAAACATTTCACATAATTTTAAATAACTGGGTATGCACTGAAGTCTGAGTATCAAAAGTGATGTTTTTAGGGCAAAATCACACTGAAATTCTGTCTTAAGTGTGGGCTAGTTATGGAGAAAAATCACTTTCTTTTTTTGAGAGAGATTGTTGCTGTATATTTAAGGCTGGCCTTGGACTCACTGTGTAGCTCAGACTGACTTCTAATCTTTCTGGCTCAACCTGCTGAATGCTGGGGTTACAGGGCTGCACCACCATGCCTGGCTGGCTAATAGTTTTTTTTAAAAAACACTTTTTTGACATATTAGGAAAACTTCATATAAGTGAAATTTAAGAAGCAGCAGATTTATGAGAGGCAGCTTCCTTCATAGAATAGCCAGCTAATCTTCTTTCCTGTCACATTAGAAATAGAGAAGTTCTAGTTCTTAAGCACAGTAAAAATTATTTTTGTTGGATTTACTCCTCTCCAGAGTGAAAATTAAGGTCTATGACAAGTTAACAGTGTCCAGTGTGTGAAGTCCTTTTGAGTATGTATTGTATTTTTTTTAATTCTTCCAAAATTTCAGGACTGCTAAAATTTTACTACTCAATGGAACTCTCTAAGAACACTTTAGGCATAACCTTTGGCAGATAAATCTCAAACTCTTAGTTCCTACTATTAACTTAGACCCACAGTGCTACTCTCTGGAGGAGCTCAGGCAATTTAGACAATGGCAACAACAATTACATATGCATGATATTATGCACAGAAGATCACCAGCAATCTGCAACCCAGTACACTGACAACAACACATTAAACCTTTTTTAATTACTAGGGAGGACACTATTCAGTGACACTATTCACTCCATATTTTACCTTGGCAATCCCAAAAATATTCAGATTCTGTTCATCAGTGTTAAGAGTATCCAGAAAAGCATGAGTTGAAACTTTTCTGAGGGCTCATGCTTGTAATCTAGGGTACATCAGGAAGAGATAATCACAACTCTCCAACAGTATAGGAGAAGAGATACATTTCCTTCCAAACTTCAACACAGAGGTCAACCTAAAATGAGAAAATAAGGCAACAAGATGCCTGCACAAATAAATTCAGTACTCTGCAAAATCTAACCTCACAGTTGAGGAAGTAGATGAAATTAGAGACAAAGAATTTAAAAGACAGATAATTAAAATTGCCAATAGGATCAGTAAACAGATAAAGAGAAGATGAATAAATTAACTACTAAATTGACCTATCAGCTCAAATAAGGTATGAAAAGCAATTGAATTAATTATAGAAGATAATGCAGAGTCTAAATGACTATTTCGGTAAGCAAAAGAAATTTTGGCAAACAATCAAGTAGAAATTCTGAAGGTGAAAACATTGATAAATTAAATAATTAAATAAGAAACTCCACTGAAAACATAGGCAGCAGAGAAAGTCATGCATGAGAAAAAGTATCTGGTGCCAAAAATAGGGGAGAAGTGCTAGAATACAGAGTAAGGATAGGAAAAGAAGGGGAATAAACAACAATCCAATTACAGAAAAATTTCAGTATAAATCTAAAAGAATGAGTTTAAAATCCTTTGGCCCAATAAGGGATTGAAATAAAGGACAATGGATTAAGAAAATTGAAAACAAAAATATGACATTACAGAAGACACCACCAAAATCCAAAGGAACGTGAGAATGAAATTACAGCAGAAAATTTCCTAAAATTTGGAAGTGAGACAAGTACCTAGTAAAGAAGGCATTTAGAACTACACAAAGACAGAATAAAAAAAATCTCCCTGTAACACACTACTGTCAAAAGGCAAAGCAAAGCAATAATCTTATAAAGTGTTAGGAGACGTGTCAAGTCACTTCTAAGGTCAAATCTATGAGAGAAACAGAAGATTCCTCACAAGGGTCAGGACTAATTATTAGAATGAAATTTTTTAAGACCTGAAAGAAACTATTTGCTACCCCAGATCCATGTGTTCTGTAAAGAATCTTTCAAAATGAAAAGAAAAATAATGACCTTCTATGTTAAATATAAACTAGACAAATTCATGCCTTCCAGGCTGACATTACTGGAAATGCTTAAAGGAATCCTCAGTACAAACAGACATGAACAGTTGAGAGACAATGGGAAAAAGAAAATCAATAAAAGAAAAGACAGAATAATAAACAATAGAAAGGAATCAAACACAAAGAACACAAAGATGTGACAAGACCATGTGTACAGCTTTTAATAATAGAATTCCTTGTTCATAATTGAAACTCTTTAATTAAAAGACAATTGTAAATCTATACATAAACAAGTACCAGTCCAGTATATGAAACAAAAATATAAGGTTTACAGTATAAATTAATGAAGTTGAACCTTTAAAAAAGCACAAAAAATCTGCAAGCCAAATATTTGTTCTTTTGAAAGGTAAAAAATATTGATAACCTTTTAGCATAAGTTACCAAAAAAATGAGAAGACTTTTTTTTTGTTATTGGGGATTTAACTCACAACCTCACTATTTCTAGTCAGGAGCTTGTGCTACTAAGGTAATACCCCAACACACACTAGATGGTTAAGGTAATTGTACTCTTTATCCTATTAGTTCAGAGAAAGAAACTGTGATTGCTTATACTGTTTCATCTCTTTTACATGCTTGTATCTTGTAATCTAGCAACTATTTTGAAGATAACAGTATACAGTATAGTGATTATTGTCAATCTCCTATCAGCTTGTTTCAAAATCCTATATTGGATCTGTTTTGTTTTTATTGATTTGTTTTGTTTTCTTTTAATTCTTTAAAATAAAAAATGAGAAGGCCCAAAGTAAAAAAAATTGAAAATAAAAATAAGAAATTACAACAGATAGCACTTAAATCAAGAGGAACATCAGAAGCTGCTTTCAAAATTTATGTCCCAATCATTTGGAGAATCTGGAAAAGACAGTTAAATTCGTAAACATAAATGAAGTACCTAAGTTGTGCTAATAATATAGACAAAATGTAAGCATGTCAATAGCAAGTGATGAACTTGAGATAATATTAAACAATTCCACTTAGTAAAATCATGGGACCAGATGAATTTGTAGCTGATTATGTATAACAAATATTCAGTGATGAATTAACACCATTGCCTACCCAATTTTCCCATAAAATTGAAAGAGTATGTTTCCATCCAAATTCATTCTATGAGAGCAGCAATACCCTACCACCAAAACCAGATAATGACTCTGCAAAGATGGAAAAACAATAGACCAACATACTGCGTGGACATAAATGACAGATTCCTCAATTAGGTCTTCACTAACAGAATTCAGCAGCACATTAGATAAATCATGCATCAAGATCAAGTTGGTTTTATCTCAGGAATCCAAGAATGGTTAAACATAGTAGATCAGTAAATACAATGCATCACATAAATAGATTAAAAAATAAATCGTATGATCATTTTAATATATCTTGAAAAATCATTTGACAAAAATTCAACACTCATTTCTGTACTCAAATAACTCTTGTGCAAATGGGTATAAAAGTACCTTACCTGAAAATGACAAAAGCCACAACTCTCACACCCACATGATGTTAAATGAGGAAAACACTTGAAAGAATTTTCTCTAAAACCTAGGAAGAGACAGGAGTATCTACTCCCATCACTCTCATTCAATATAAGGCTTGAAATTTCAAAACAACCAGTAACAAGAAAGACAACATATGTTTTGATAAGAAAATTAAGTTAAATTATTCATTAACCAAAAATATTACACCAGATTTCTTTTATATCTGACACACAAGTTGAACAAAGTGGTTGAATGCAAGAATAAATCGGTGTTTTTGTATGTCAGTGAAGAACCCATTGAGGAGGAAATCAGAAAAATATTTTTATTTCCATCCCGGGAGCTGAAGGTGAATGAGGTGATTCCCAGCACATGGGGAAGATTTGGAACATTGTTCTCAGCAGCTAAGAATCCACCCAGCATCCTTAATCACCAGAGGATGCATGGGAGGTCCACATGGCCTGACTGGGCCTGAATGGGCCATACAGTGTCCTCCATTCTGTCCTGGCAGCCAAAGGTGTGAGAGGTGATTCCTAGAACACAGGGAAGCTTTGGAACATCACTCAAAACCCAGAAATATAGGAAAATGATAACATAAAAGAGTAAAATGTAATCTCCAACTTCCAGTCCAATTGAAGCAAGGTCACTATATACTAGTTAGGGGAAAACTTCAAGAGGAAGAGATAACAATTTTAAATATCAATGCACAAAATTTGGGAGTACCCATCTATACAAAACAAATATTAACAGAAATAAAAAATCAAATAAGAAATAGCACAATTATAATAGGAGACATTAACATGTCATTGACACAAAAAGACAGATCAACTAGACTGAAAATCAGCAAAGAAATAACAGAACTCAATCACACCTGTGAACAAATGGACCTGATAGACGTATATAGAGTTTTCCATCCAACAGCATCAGAATATACATTCTTCTCATCAGTACGTGGGACGTTCTCTAAAATATACCATCTACTAGCCCATAGAACATATTTAAGTAAATGAAAAAGAATTGAAATTATCCCATACATGTTATTGGATCATAGAGCCATGAAACTAGAAATTAATGACAAAAGCAACTGCAAAAACCTCACAACACATGGAAACTGAGTAACACACTCTTGAGCAATCAGTTGGTCACAGTGGAAATTAAAGAAGAAATTAAACAATATCTACAAGCAAACAAAAATACAAACACAATTTATGGGATTTTGTGGGATGCAATAAAGCACTCCTCAGAGCAAAATTTATTGCACTGATTCCCCACATCAGGAAGACAGAACAAACACAAATAAACAACATAATGCTACAATTCAAACATCTAGAAAAAGAAGAACAGGCCAAGCCCAAAGCCAAAAGAAGGGAGGAAAATATAAATGTTAGAGCAGAAATCAATGCAATAGAGACTAAGAAAACAAGACAAAGAATCAATGAATCAAAGAGTTCTTCTCTGATTCATTGCTTCTTTGAAAGAATAAATAAAATTGATAAGCCCCTAGCCAGTCTTATTTAAAAAAAGGAAAGAAAAAACTGAAATTCATGCAATTAGGAATGAAAATAAAATGAAATCACTACAGACTTTGGAAATATCAAAGACAATCAACACTTATTTTGAAAACCTCTACTCTCATAGACTTGATAACACAGAAGAAATGGACAGATTTCTAGAAACATTTAAACTACCAAAGCTGGGTCAAGAAGATGCAAAACTTCTGAATAACCCAATTTTAATAAATAAAATTGAAAATGTAATGTAATCCTTCCCAACAAAGGAAAGCCCAGGTCCACACAGATTCACTGTGGAACTCTACAAGTAATTCAAAGAAGACTTAATTCCAACACTCGTCAAATTCTTTAATGAAATCGAGAGGGAAGCAATTCTTCCTAACTCATTCTTGGAAGCAAATATTACTGTAATACTAAATCCTGAGAAAGACCCAAGTAAAAATGGGTACTACAGGCTAATCTCCCTCATGAACATAGATGAAAACATTTGCAATAAAATATTGGTGAACAGAAAGCAGAAATTGTCAAGATTATACACGATGACCAAATGAGATTCATCCCAGGAATGCCAGGATTGTTCAACATATGTAAATCAATAAATGTAACACAACATATCAATTCAGCCAAAAATAAGAATCACATGTTCATTTCTATAGATGCAGAAAAATCTTTTGATAAGGTCCAACACTCATTCATGGTAAGAACCTTACAGAGAATGGGAATAGATGGTCTTTACCTCAATATGATAACAGCAATCTATGACAAACCAACAGCCAGCATGATATTAAATGGTCAAAAACTGAAAGCCTTTACCTTAAAATCAGGCACAAGACAAGGATATCCCCTGACACCACTCCTATTCAACATAGTACTGGAAATATTAGCCAGAGCAATTAGACGAGAGAGAAATAAAAGGAGTAAAGATAAGAAAAGAGGAAGTTAAATTATCATTATTTGCAGATGACATGATACTTTACATAGAAGACCCTCAAAACTCTATTGAAAGACTCCTAGATATACTATTTTTTTTATTTAAAGAGAAGAAAGAAATTAAAAGAAAAAACAAAACACAATAAGGGGTATCAACATTACAGAATTCCAATGAATAAAGGAAAAGAACAACAACAAAAAAGCCTAAGAGATTATTACTTGGAAAATTACATACTTACTTCTTGGAAATATTTGTTCAAATTATAAAGTTGAAACATGTAAAGTAGACATTCAAACAGTGAGTCTGTTAACAGTTCTGTTCCAGGAGCTCCAGTGGCGCAATCGGTTAGCGCGTGGTACTTATATAACAGTTCTGTTCCATGATCTGACAAAAAAAACCCCCAGCAATATGGTCATCCATCTTACCCACTCAAATATACATTAAATTATATCAAAAAGGTAAAATTAAACACCACAAAACAGAACAAAGCAGATCACAAAAAAGCAATGTAAGGGACATAAATTCCCAAACTAGACAATTGGAGATACTCACTCTCTATTGTATTGACTCTTGTTT
>PVJX010044271.1:0-13251 GCA_004027295.1 Dolichotis patagonum
GATTGGTTTTAAATGGCTAAAGCTGTTTCTTTATAAAACTCTCCCCTGGCTGTTTTCAGTGTGTTTACTACCTTGCAATGTGACAGGAATAAAATGGCAACTATTTCCTTTTGTTACGTGATATTTTTTCTCTCTTTTTACTTTGCGGGTCTTTTTCCAGATGTTATATGACAGTAATAACTTGATATAAGAACCTCTATTGTCTATTGTCTATTGTCTCTATTGAAACGTATTGATCAGCATTCAAATAATTGGATTTGAATTGCTCTCACTGGAGCTAATCTGTATTGACTAACAAATCAGAATTCATTCTATATATCTGTTCGGAAATAATTCCTTACCTGTCTCCTGCGTGTCCTGTGAGTTGAGACACTGACTGCTGTTGTTCTGTGTTACTTTGTCACAGATTCTGTAAAATAACTAATCACCTTGGAAAATAGCTGTAACTAGAGTTATAGATAGGTTTACTTAAATGATTCTGACAAGATGGTATCTTCTAGGACAAATGAACAGGTAAGTTTTATAAAATATATGCATTATATTATAAAATATTCTTATTCCCTAAGCTATAATTCTTCTATAACACAACTTCCTGTAGATATAAATATCATCTGACTTTCAGTTTTTAAGAATTAGACTTATGGTATTGCACCTACTGTTATTTCTTGAAGGTTGGTACATTTTCTTTTATATACAAGTATGACTTTTGACAAAATCTATGAAACTATGGCCAGCTAAAGCATTAGCTTCAAATTAAGATATAAGTATGTAAGTTAATGCCATTCAATGTTTCTCACATTATTGGAGAAGACAAAGAACAATGAGACCATTTTCATGAGGAAAATAGAAGGTGAGGTTTTGCCCTGATGCGTGGTGATTTCTGCCCTTGGTATGAATGTTTTTATGCATGTAAAGTTAAATTAATACGATTTCCTTAATTTTGTCCTCATCTGTCTCTCTCTGTCTCTGTCTCTCTCTCTGTCTCTCTCTCTCTCTCTCTCTTTTTCTCTCTCTCTGTAGATTTATAAGAGAACAGACTCCTGACAGTTGTTGTGAAGATTTGGAAGGTTAGATTTCAGAAACAGCTGGTTGATTTTTACTTTGACTAAGAAATAAAAAAGTGTCAGATGGGATGGATATATGCATATATGTATATATGTGTATATCTATGACTATATATATATATATATTATATTATATATGACTAGCTCCATAAGATATTGAAGGATATTTAAATAGATTTGACTGGCTTATGAGCTGATTTATAAAATGAATGGTCTCTAGTCTTTGCCTTATGTATTATAGTGTAATGAACCAGATCAGCATTTTGAATTCCCATTGTCTAGAGTGGGTCTGGTAAGTAGAAGACAGCTTGCTTGACTTCTGAAAAAGGTGGATTACCCAGGAACACATGGTGGGCTTTCAAGGACTCTGGGAAAAAGTTTCCCTAAAATAACTGTCCCATTTGCTTTCAGATGCTTGGAATTCTTTATCACTAAAAGGAAATCCTTTGATTCACTGTTTGTAGTAGAGGATTAAAATGCACAAATACTGAGAAAGGTGACTCCTTGTTTAAGCTGACATTATAGTATACATGGACAACAGATTTCCTGAGAGCTGGTCTTCAGTCTTAAACAGGTGGCAGTAGAATTTTATATAAAAAATAGAAAAAGGGTCAGCATTATTTTAGTGAAAATAATTATTATTACTTTAAGCCAGTGTTGGCAAGCATATTTTATCTTTCATTTAAATGTACTTTCTTGCCAGTAATTTCCTAGAGGATTGCTTAGGAAGAATTCTAGTGTATATCCGAGTTCAGTGAAATAGCTCCATCATCAGCAATAGCTGCCAAGAGTATCAAGGGAGAGTCATTAGCACATATGCGATGTATTTGGTGTCTAGGTCTTACATTATTAGTTGCAAATAGCTTACTAAAAGTAAATGTATCCACTTAAGTCATCATATCATTTAACGGCCAGGCACTGAGAGAAAAATCATTAGAAATTTTCATTGTCTGTTTTCAAGTTTTCCTCTTTCTGCTGCACACACATACTGTGGAGCTGAGTACCCTGATTCCAGCTCAACCAAGAGATCATGGATATCAGATGACTGATAATTTTTTTATACCAACTACAACAGCAGGTGTTTACTGAAAGTGCTTGACTAAACTGGCTTGCCTTAGTTCTGTTAGAAAATCTGATCATAAGTAACAGAAATGCAAATTTAAGCAGTCCAAGTCAAAGAAAAAAGTAATGGCTTTATGGCATTAAATTACAGTCAAGGTGTGGTCTTATGGATTGCTAGAACCACAGTTTGAATACCTCCAGGATGCCCATGGTATCTTAATTTTGCTTCTCTGCTTACTTTTCTTAAACATTCCTCATGAGATAGGTATCAAAGATACTCGTAGCATTTGGGTTAATTCACCTTTTTGACTTTGCCACTAACAGAAAGGAGCTCTCAGTTTTAGTCCTGATTAGAGAAAAAAGTAAATGCTGACAAAGGGACAGAGATTCTGAACAGCTTCACGGTATCTATAATTCACTTCACTTCGTTCAAGGATATCCCTGAAACCAAGGAAGTCTGCTTATAAGTATACATCAGCTCTGTCTGGAACCATAATGTTAAAAGTAATAGTTCCCAGAAATTGGAAAGAGTTCTGATTATCAAGCAAAAAAATGCTAGAGTGAAATTATTAAGTGACCCATTCATTCCTAAATCTTGTAGACTCTTTTGATCATACATATAAATCTTATCTGAAGTAATTGAAATACTTTTCTAAAACACAAAAATGATTCTGCTAGTTTTCTTTTAAAAAAAATTTAATAGCTTTCTGTCACATATAAGGAAATGTATAATTCCTCATGATGGCCTGAAGGGTTTTTATGTGTCTTGTTCTCTACATGTCTTTTTAGTCTTATTTCCTCGTATTCTCTACCATTTGAACTCCCATTCCTCCCACACACGCTATCTTTTCACTACTCAGTCATTCAACAAATAAGCTACGGTTTTCCTGGGTTCAGGCTTTTAGCTCCTTGTCTAAGATGATTTATGTTCTTAACTCGAAGAACTTCTATGTATTATTTAAGATCCAGCTTAAAAGTTTCTTTTCCCAGGGAACTTCTAGCCGTGTGTTCCCTTCTTCAACCCTGCACACAGGGAATTATACCCTATTTTCCATCCTTAAGAAGATCTTCAGTGTGTTTAATTTTATATTTTAACATGCAACCTTACAATAGCTTTATTGATATATAATTTACATCATATAAAGTTTATACATTGTAAGATATTCACAAAGTTATACAACCATGACATTTAACTTTAGAAAGTTTTTATTCCTAAAGCCATTGTACACATTAGCAGTGATTCACCAGCCTCTTTCTCTACCTTATCCTCAGTCCTAAGTAACTACTAATCTTTGTTTTCTCTCTCTCTGTAGACTTGCCTATTCTGGACATTTTATGGAAACAGAAATATAATACTTGGTCTTTTGTGACTGGTCTTTTTCACTTAGAAGATTTTTGAGTTTTAATCCTGTTGTAACATGTATCAGAGCTTTCTTCACTTTCTTGTGATTCAGCAATAAGCTATGGTCTAATGGCATAAAGAAAACCATTTTATCAATGGATGGATAATTCAGTGTTGCCCACTTTTTGACTCTCATGAATGATGCTGCTGTGAATGTTACTGTGCAAGTTATTGTGCAGACAGGTGTTTCCATTTCTGTTAGGTACAAGTCAGGAGTTGCATTCCTGGATGACGTGATAATAACTGTGCTTAACATTTTGAGAATTGACTATTTTACATTTCCATCAACAATGTATAGAGGTTGCAACTTCTATATATTTTAGCTTATATTTTTATTATTATTTCTATGGCTCTCTTCTCCAAAAGATCTGGAAAATACATTTAATCATGAAATTTTTTCATTCATCTTCATGTCATCAGGAACCATTAAAGTAACAAAGAGAAATAACAGAAAAGGAAAGGAAGATTGTGCTTCACTATACCATGATAGCTGGAAAATCTAAAATCAACCTAGTATTTTTTATTCTTGTTTTACTTTATTTAATTCTTTGAACTTTCTTCATGCAATAGGATTTAATGTGTGTCCTAGCTTAACTTCCATACATATTAATTCTGGACCTTAATATCTGAAAATAGTATCCTTGTCAACATTTTTTAAGGTTACTACCAAAGTGTCATGAGAATTTGATGTTGCAATATCATTTTGAGATTAATTTTTTTAAAAAAACCTTTCATATGATTGTGGTTCAAGCAGCAATTCCATAAAGAAAAAGTGAATTTTATGCTCAGCGATGATTATGTCTAAGAAACAGAAGAATTTAGAGAATATAAGGAGTTAAATTTTAGAATCACTTTAAATAGAAAGCTATGAGTTTTTTGCATATAAAAAGTATTAAATAATATTCCTTTTCACAGTATGTGTTATGTTTGACCATGGCCTTGTCTATACTTTACATGTATATTTTTCAAACTTTACATAGACTATGTAAACTACACACAATTTAGAAGAGCGACTATAAAACGTACATGTTCACATTTCAGCCTTCATCTTGCAAGTAGGCGTGAGTGACTTAGAAGCTCTTCTGGCCAGAATAGAAGTACTTACCTGACACACCTCAAACGTTATTCAATCAACCATCAGTGCTCACTATCTTCCAGTGAATTAGTGCTTTGCAACTATGTCTAGTAAATGACTAAAAAATCTTTACTTCAATGAGAAATTCAGGAGTTGTTCTGATGACCTTGGATTTAGAACTATTTTAAATTGTTTTGAGATTTCACAGTATTCATGAAGAAGCTTCAATTGGCTTGTATTAGATATGCATTTGTAAATCTTCATATCGTTCTTTGAGGAATTCTTACAATGAGTTTATAATATATTTCACTGATTTTTAACAAATTGGCATTTGTCCTTCAGACAGATTTAATATTTTGCCAATCCCAGGTATGCTAGGGCACACTTTTTTTAAGAGAAAAAAAAAACAAATACAGAATTTCAAAAACAAGTTATCAGGAAATTTACAATGGTCAATATATTGTATATTGTTATCTTCAAAGTAGTTGCTCAGTTTACAGGATATATGTATGCCTAATTTATCAAACAATATAAGCATAAACTTCTCTTTTTAATGAACAGAGAAATCAGTACTATAATTATTTTAAATATATTTTACACATATATATATATATATATATATATATATCCTTCTTTCTCCTTTCTCCTTCCTTCTTTTAACCTTTCCACAATCCCAGAATCCTAGTTATATTTATTTTTTGGCTGTTTCTTTGCCTTTCACAGTGTTTATTGTAGATTTTGGGTCTTATTTACTTTTTTCAGTTTCTTATCCTAGCAAGACAATATGATGTTTACACAAGTGGGTCTGATTTATGTCCTTTATGAGTATAAACTATAATTGCATCCATTTGACTATAAAAGCCTCCTTTATCATTCTTCATAGCAGAGTAGTATCCCCATTATATAAAAATACCACATTTTTAAAATTCATTCTTAGGTTGATGGATATTTGGATTGTTTCCAAATTTAGCTATTACAAACTGTACTGCTATGAACAGAGGTGCACATACTTCTGTTATGATGTTTTTAATTCATCTGGAAAATAATAAAAAGGGGACTAGTTAGGTTGAATAGACTTCTAATTCTAGTTTTTGGAGGAATCTCCACTGAGATTTCCCAATGGTTGTATCAGTCTACACTCCCACAAACAGTGGAGAAGTGTTCCTTTTTACCCACAGTCAATCCAGTATTTGTTATTGGTTGATTTCTTGATGATAGTAATTCTTTCTGGGGTAAGATAAAATTTCAGTGTATTTGTATTTCTTCATTTGAGAAGTATATATTCATCTCTGGTGTTCATTTCTGAATTAGCTCTTTGAATTTGGGAAGTCTGAGTTGTTCAGTTCTGTATATGTTCTGGATAGAAGTCCTTTGTGTGAGAGACAGTTGGTTAATTTTTTTTCCATTCTATGGATTTACTTTTCATTCTGTTGGTGATTTCTTTTGAGGTGCAAAAACTTTTTAATAATATGAGATCCTAGTTGGTGATTCAGTGAAGTACATCCTGAGCTGCTTTTGCTTGTGAGCTCTCTGCCCACCCTATGTCTTTAAGATTTCTATATCCTTTGTCTTCCAGCAGATTTAGTGTTTCTGTTTTAATATTCAGATCTTTGATCTATTTTGACTTTAGTTTAGTGCATGCTAATAGACATGGATCTAGGTTTACTCTTTGGCATGTGGAAAGCTGGTTTTTCCAGCTCCATTTTTTAAAGAGGCTATAATTATTCCAATGAATATGTTTTGAACATTTGTCAAACATAAAGTGACTGAGTGTGCTTGTATTTGTGTCTACTTCTTCTAATCTGTTCCATTGGTTCTCAGGTCTATTTTTTGCCAGTACCATGCCAATTTTATCAATGTAGATTTGTGGTATAATTTAGTCAGGAATTGTGATATTTCCTGATTTGCCTTTGTTGTCCAGGATGGCTTTCGTTATTTTTAGGTCTCTTATGTTTCCAATTGAAATTTAGGTATTTTTTCTCTAGACCTCAGAGGTATGTGAAAGGCATTTTGAGTAGAATACATTGAATCTGTGTAAAATTTTTGAGAATAAGACCATTTTCACTATGTTGGTTCTTCCTTTCCATGAGAAAGTGATATTTTTTCATTTTTCTGATATGCTCTTCAATCTTTTTCAAAGTACTCTAATTTTCAATATATGACTCCTTCACTTCCTTTGTTAGATTTATTCCTAAGTATTTCATTCTTTTGGATACTGTCTTAGTTTATGTCTGTGCCCCCCCCAAGCCTCACGCAATCATGGATGTAGTCAAACCTAGCATTTGTGATTGATTTGTTATCTAGTGCTCAGTTTGGTGGTATGAGTGCTATGCCTGCCCAGGGGTGGAGCCAACATACAATGTAATGGCAGGAAGAAGGTGTGTTTCTCTCTTGCCAATTCACACCTTGCTGTTTGCAGTGGCCATGAACAGCTGCCTTCCAGCCATGCCAGCCTGCCTTGAAGCCAGGAGAGTATGGACTGAAACTTCCAAGAACTGTAAGAAATAAACTTTTCCTTCTCTAATTTTTGGCATCAGGTATTTTGTCTCAGCCAAAGAGAAAAGTAACCAAGACAGATGCTATTGTGAAGGGTGCAGTATCCCTAATTTCACAGTGAGTTTGTTGTTTGCATACAGGAATATTATTGATTTTTGATTGTTGAATTTGTATCCAGATATATTATTGAATTTATTAATTCTAAAAGCCTTCTAGTGGAGTTTTTGGGGTCTTCTAAGTAGAGTATCATGTCATCAGCAAATAATGATAGTTTTGCTTCTTTTCCTATCTTTATTCCTTTTCTCTCTCTTGTCTAATCACTTTGACTAATGTTTCTAGAACTATATAGAATAGGATAGGTGATAGTTGACATCCTTATCATGTTCCTGATTTATAAGATTGAAAAATTTCAGTTTTTGTTCATTTTGTATGAGGTTGGCTGTTGATTTGTCATACATGACTTTTATCAGCTTGAGATAAAGATAATCTATTTCATTTTTTCGTAGTGTTTCCATAAAGAATGATTTTTGGACTTTATAAAAAGTTTTTTCTGAAACTATTGGGATGATCATGTGACTTTTTTTGGTTCTGTTGATATGGCATACTACTTTTATTGATTTGCATGTGTTGAACGATCCTTGCATTCCTGGGATGCATCCCTCTTGGTCATGGTGAATAATCTTCTTGATGATTTTCTGCATCCTGTTTGCTAATAACTTATTGAGGGTCTTTGCATCTATGTTTATTAAAGAGATTGGCATGTATTTCTCTTTTTTGGTTGGGTCTGTCACTGGTCTTGGTATTAGAGTAATACTTGCTTCCAGGAATGAGTTAGGTAGTATTGCTTCACTTGCAATTATATTTAAGAATTTGAGGAGTATTGACATTAAATCTTCTCTAAATTTCTTTCAGAATTCAGCTGTGAATCCAGCAGGATCCTGGTTTTCTTTATTAGTTAATTTTTAATTATTTTTCAATTTCATTAACTGATACTAGGTTATTCATTATTTTTACATCTTCTTAATTCATTTTTGGTAATTCATACATTTCTAGGAACCTGTCTATTTCTTCTGTATTTTCTATTTTATGCAAGTAAAGATTTTCAAAGTAGGTATTGATGATCTTCTGAATTTTTATAGGGTCTGTAATGATTTCATCCTTTTTATTCCTTATGGCATGAATTTGAGTTTTTTCTTTCCTTTTTAAAATAAGATTGGCTTGGGGTTTATCAATTTTTTAAATTATTTCAAAGAACCAACTCTTTGATTCTTGGTATTATTTTCTTAGTTTTAATTACATTAATACTGGTCTGATCTTTGTAATTTTTTCTCTTAAATGAGCTTTGTGATTGACTTCTTCTTTTTTTTCTATAAGTTTCATGTGTAGCATTAAGTTGTTTTTTGTGCTCATTCTGTTTTCCTGATATGGGAATTCATCACTATAAATTTCCTTCTTAGGACTACTTTTATTGCATCATATAGGTTTCTGTATGTTGCATTTGAATTTTAGTTTGATTGTAGATATTGTTTAATGTCTTCTTTGATTTCAAATGTGACCCATTGGTTATTCACAAGGGTGTCATTTTATTTCCACGTGTTTGTGGAGTGTTTTTTTTTTCTTTTGCCATTAATTACCAAGTTTTTTGCACTATGGGCAGATAATATGCATGAGATAATTTCAATTCCTTTACATTTATTTAAACATCTTCTATGGCATAGTATATCATCTATTTTAGCAAATATCCCATGTGCAACTGAGAAGAATATATACTCTGATGTCATTGGGTGGAATACTCTGTAAACATCTACTAAGTCCATTTGTTCACAGGTTTGACTCAGTTCTGTTATTTCTTTGCTAATGTTTTGTTTTGTAGACCTATCCTCTTGTGACAATGAGGTATTAAGCTTTCCCGTGACAATTGTATTACTGCTTATATATTTTTTTCATGCCTTTTAATATTTGTCTTATATAATTGGGTGCTCCCATAGTGGGTGCCCATATATTTATGATTATTATGTCTACCACTTAAATTTTTCCCCTAACAAGTATATGGTGATCATTTTTATCTCTTTTGATCATTCTTATATTGAAGTTCAAATTGTGTGAAAACAGAATAGCCACTGCTGCTTTTTTTCTGGGTTCCTATTTCATAGAATATTTCTTTCTAACCTTTGACTTTTAGTCTATGAATTTCCTTTTGAGTTAAATGTGTTTCTTGTATTCTGTATATTGATGGATTTTTTTTCTTGATCCACTTTTCCTGTGTTTCTTTTTATTGGTGAATTGAGAACATTTAGACTGATTGTAATAACTAATGCATATTGGCTTGTCTTTGTCATATTACTTTCCTGCTGTTGGTTCCCCACATTTTCCCTTTGTTTAACTGCTTGTCCTGTTTGATGATTTTTTTTTCTGTTGTATTGTTCTTGGAATTGTGATCATTTTTATCTCTTTCTAGTGTATCTTTTAGTACTCTTTGTAGGGTTAGTTTGCTGGTCATGAGTCTCTTCAATTTTCTCTGTCCTAGAAGTATTTTGTTTGTCCTTTAATTGTGAAAGATAGTTTTGCAGTGTACATACATGTAGGTTGAAAGTTGCTTTGTTTCAAGACTTTAAATACTTCACTCCAAGCTCTTCTAGATGATGGCTTGCTTACCTTGAGAAGTCTGCCATGATTCTGATTGACTTATCTTTGTAGGTCATCAGTTTCTTTTCTCTAACAGCTTTTAATATTCTGTTCTTGTGATGATTGTTTGAGATCTTGATTATTATATATTTGAGTGTGGACTTACTTTGGTTATGGCTGAGTTTCCATGTGCCTCACTATCTGTATGTCATATTCTTTTTTAATGACTACAAATTTTTCTGGCATTACTTCTGCAAATATTTGTTTTATGTCATTTGTGTTGGCTCCCGCTGTCTGGGTTGACACCAGTTATTCTTACATAATTTTCTTTGCATTGTCTTGTAGTTGTTGAATTGTTTTTTCTTGATCTTTTGTTTTTTTTCAGCAGATGTTACCTTTTATGATCACTAGCTACAATCTTGTCTTCAAGTCTGTCTTCAGTTTCATTCAAGTGATTTTGCCAGTTTTCAATGAGTATTTAATTTCCTGCATAACTGTTTGAATCCATTTCATGTATCCTATTTTTTTCCCTGTATAGATCACTCACAATTTCCTTCATCTTCCTATCATCTTTATTTTCTTATCTGTCTCTGCTCTAGATTTGTTTAGCATTTCCTTTAAAATGTTGACATTTCTTTTTTTACCTAAGAGATTATTTCTCGTCTTATTTTCTCTGTGTCCTCGTGGATTTGTTTCTTTACTTTGGTTGCTATTATTTCAGAAATTTCAGGTGTGTGTCCTCCATTTTCTTCTTTGATTATGTCTTGTAGACTTCTTGTGGGCTAGCTGAGAGTCTGATATTGCTTCTTAATTCTTTGTTTTGGCATTTTCTATTTCAAAAACAATTTTTTTTCTGTGCTGATCCTTGTGACTTTTGGTAGTAGGTAGCTATATTACTAGTATCAAAGCCTCTCTGAGAAAAGTCTGTTCTTCCAAGATGTCTTCTGTTGAGTTCTGGATTCCTCCCCAGCTGGTTTTCAGTACTGCAATGGCCTCACTCACCTGTTGGCTGGTATTGTTATTTTTACTTCAGAATTTTCACACCACTAGTCTCCCTGTCCTTCCAATGCAACTTAGCTGGGACCAACAGCCTTACAATGTTGCTGGTATACCTTCTGGTCTCTGAGCCTTTTCTGACAGTCCACCTGACTCTTGGTAGTAGTGAAGCAAGTGGCCTCTGCCTCTGGTGCCCTTCACCTCAGTTTCTGTAATGATGCAAGGGCAATCTAGGGCATATTTTTGGTAGTAAGCTCACAGTGGAATCAGAGAATTCCAGCACAGGTGTATCAGACTTTTAGAATCAATATTTGAGAAGTGTATCTCTAAGGATGTTGCATCCTAAAAAAGACTTTGTATCATTATTAGAGAAAAAAAAGATTCATCTTTATAAAATCTACATTTCTTCATATATATTTCTTTCTACAGAAAAGTAATTGATTCTGAAATTTCCTTGTATGCTCATCTAGTTTTCATTTTTAATCACAAGTACATGAATGAATCACATTTATTTTTATAACTGGACTTCAACATAAAAATTTCTGCATTTGACTAAACCTAGGGGAATGTGTAACTTAAAATTACAATTTGCACTGTTTTTCTACTAATATTATGTAATATAAAATAAGTACAAAGAAAAGTTTTCTATCTTAAATGTAATGAAAATGCTAACATGAGATTACAAGTGAATATCTGTAGCTACTAACTAAAGTTCTTCTTTATAAAACATTTGACACCTTAAATAATGGGAAACAGAAAATGTTTTGCCTAATTATTATTGAAAAGTGATTCAATCAAAATCTTTCTAGTCACTTACTTTGAGTATATTACATTTTTAATTATACAGTAATTTATCATATTTTTAGAGCAGAAAAAGTAGTAAAACTCATTTTGGTTATATGGATAAAGATACATATATTAAAGGTTTCCTTATTATAAGAATTCAAAATCAAATAATGCAACAATTTATAACACCATTAGAACATATATTGCAATGAATCATTCCTTTGTTTTGAATTACATTGTTTGACTCATTCTCTATAGGTAACCTATGTTGGAATGAGATTATGAATTTTATAGCCATAATCCACTTTGATCAATTGATCAGTGCTATTCATGAGATTATAATGTTGATATAGTGTCTCAGCAAATTCATTAAAAAGTAGCTAATTCAGTTATTTAGGAATTCAATTTTGAGTGAGTTGTTTCTTTACACAGGCCTGGATTTGTTGATTTCACTGCGCTGAGTATTTCCATTTGCTATTGTCCTTTAAAAATGACTCTTACACATTAAATCTCAAGGACATTAATATGCTGAAGTTTGAAAACTCAAGCATTCAATAGTATGGCCTGGCAAACTGTAGGTACTTCCATGTGAAATTAGTCTTGGGTTTGGTTTGTATTTGATAACCCTTTTACTTCTAGGTAATCTTCTCTTCACGGTGGGAAAATGAGAATATCATTTATTCATTCATTTACTGATCAGTTATTCATAAGGCCTACAGTATGCTAAGCATTATTCTAGGCAGTAAAAATATCTCAATGAATCAGAGAAGCAAGGTCTCAACTCTTAGGCAACAAAGAGGATAATGAGGGCAACAGTCAAATAATGAGAGAATACTAAATAAAGATTGAATTGCTATATAAGCTAAAGGAAGTAGCATGGAAATGGAGATCGGTGCATGTCATCAAATGAGATAGTTAAGAGGTGATATTCTCCATGAACTTTCAAAGAGAAATGAGATACAGTACAAAATTTTTGGAAAATTACCTTCGAGAAAGGAAACAGCCTGACAAAGATTCTGTTTGTGTGATTTACTTTGCTAAGAAGTTTTATATAAGCATATCCCCTTACTAATATAGCATATTCTTGTGTTTATTCCTATAAATCTTCTAGGAAGATTATATAGTTAAGAGGAAAAAAAATCAATTGGTGATCTATTTCTTTTTATACATAGGGATCATACACTTTGTTTTACCGGTTTGCTGAGCAGGAGTTAAAATTAATTTTATTTGTATATTCATAGCTAGACTATCCTTTGATATTAGTGGGGATGAATAATCACATGGTGAACAGTAAAGGAAAAAAGTGGCTTTTGTGGGTGAGAAAAGAAAGCAGAAGAAATACTGACCTCTGAACTAAAACAAAACAAAGCAAAACAAAACAAAACAAAACAAAACAACAAAAAGAAAACAAAACAAAAAAGACACCAAGACAAAAACCCCTATTATATCTTAGTTTTTCTTTTGTAAGTAGAATCAGTGCATTTTTTTCTGATATGTCAGTGTTATTCAGAATTGGCTATTTTTCTGCCCTGTGACTCATTCAGGTACATGAGTACTTTAAAAAGTAAAGATTCCTGATTATTACTCTCAGAGTTTTAAAATTGGCTTCTACACTTGGAATAAGTAAAATAAATTGTGTTTATTATAAGGAATTTTCAATGCCATATGTCTTAATTTCTTTCCTTCTCACCAGGAAATATACTAGACACTCATAACTTACAAGAGGGTAGGCATATTTTGATTCA
>PVJX010044272.1:0-13272 GCA_004027295.1 Dolichotis patagonum
GCCCTGTAATTCTTTCACTATATGCATGGCTGTATACTATTGTGTTATGTTTGATATTATTGTAATTGAAACTATGCTCAACTATAGCAGAGTAAGAGATATGGTGTTAGATACTGTTGATGTCCAGTTGACTTAATGTAAAGTACTGTGTTGCCTATGTTGTCCTGTTCTGATCTGCTCTGTACTGCCCCCTTTTGTTGTATTCTCTTTTAAATAAAAAAAAATAAATTCTTTTTTACTTAATTTTATAATGTTTTATTTACTAACTATATAGAATGGTATATGCTTATAATAAAAATGCAAAAAAAATGGATTTGTGTGTAAAAGAATATCCGATGTTCCTCCCTATGTTTTGCAACAAGTAGCACTTTGGTTTTGTAGCATGAAAACCATATTCTATATACTACTGTAAATTAGGTTGCAACTCAAAAGTATACAACATATATCTTCCCATGTCTCTACATGCAGTTATAACCAGAAATTAAGGAAAGTGGTATAGAGATTAAATAATTGTATATTTTTTAGTGAGTCTATTCTTCATTAGTAGAACTTTGCAAAAATAGAATGCAAGGCATGCTTTAATATTCATGAAGTTATACTACATAAATTCTTATCTTCAGTTATCTCTGTTTAAGATATTTTAATTTTTTATGCAGTATGAATCTCTTTTTACAAAAATAAAAGAAAATTTATTTAACCTATGCACACATATTTTATTAATGAATACATATTTGTTGTTAGTTCTTTTATGATTTTTGATATTTTCCTTTGTGCTTCATGTTTTGCCTTTTCTTTCTTTTCCCAAAATTGACAATTTTTACTAGGTATTTTCCTATATCTTCCTATCTTTTCTTTGTTATATTGACTATCAATCATATATTAGATTTTCTGGACTATATTTTTATTTCTAAATACGTGGCATTTTATTTTACCTCATGTTTATTTTTCACTGCACACCATTGTGGATTAATTTAATGAAATATCAAATTATAATGAGAATTAAAATTTAATGATGCCATGAACTGAATTGTGTGTCCCCTCTACCCTAAAATCATATTGTGAAAGCATAATCATCAATGTGCTGATATTAGGGGTAAGTCATTGGAGGTAATAACGATTTGATGGGGTCATGATAGAGGAATATGGAACCTTCACAGTGATACCTGCAACTTCATGAAAAGAGAAAGATACTTCGCTCTTGTGTTTCTTCCTCACCCTCTTCCTCCTCCTCTTCTTTATCTATGTTCTTCCTCTTCTCCCTCTCTATACCCCTCCTTTCTCTTCTCCATCCCGTGTAAATATATTGAAGCCTGAAAATCAGGAAGAGCTCTCATCGGAACCCAAAGGAACTGAATGGTGGACTCAGACTTGCCAGACACCAGAAGAGTGAGAAATTACACATTTTTATTGTTTAAACCACGCTGTCTGTGCTTTTGTTGTTGTAGTAGCAGCCTGAGATAAAACAAAGTTTTCTTTTGAATTTGGCATCAACTCTCCTTTCCAGGAATCTCAACCTCTGGCTTGAATCAGTTTAATTTTTATTTTTGAGCCTCAAATCTTCTTACTGATTCTTTTGATGTTTCATTGCATATTTCTGCTTTCAAGTGGTAATGCACAGCTATAGTTCTTAAGATGCATTGTGCTTCACAATCATATTCTGAGTGTGTGTATATTTTTGTTGTTGCTGTTTTTCTAAAAATCCAATTGCCTGCACACAACTTGGTATACCTTGAATCACAGAGGCCCATGGCCCGGTGTGTTTTGAGAGACTGTCTTAGGGGATTATTATGCAAGCTTTTGATCAAGGAAAATTAGGCCACATTGACAAACTGCTGTCTCAGGCGGACTCCTCCATCAATTGTATAGATCACTATATTATTGATGTTCCTTTGTAGCCTTCATGATCCTCTGATCAATCATCAGGTATTGGCATCAAGGCTTGTTTAGTGTTAAAGCTCAATGTATTCAGTTCCCTGTCTTTAGTAAATAAAGTGGAGGATAAAATATAGCAGCCAGCCCTCTAGTGGCCAGGTTCTCTTGTAGCCCATTAAGGCAGTCCTATAGTTGCCGGTAAAAATGAGAGTGATATTAAAAATGTAGTTACCTTAGTGATTTTCACTCCTGAGTGCTTTCACAAGAGGTAACTGGTTGGAGATTCTGCCTTCTCTCTCCTTATATCTGCAATACCCGCGGCCTGCAATGCCGAATTTCATGCTGTGCCTTCTAAGTAGTTCAGCAAAAGCTGAGGCTGAGGAGCGAGTGAAGGACGCGTGCTGACCCCACTTGGTAGAGCTCAGTTTACCCCCAGTTTTCACACAGTTCCCCACCCAAAGCTCCTGTCCTCAGCAAATGCTTTTCCTCAGCGTGTTGCCAAGAACATCTCTGCATGTTTTGGGGAGTCATTGTTTTCTGGTGTGGCACCGTAGGTGCAGCTGTGTTCATGGTCTTTTCCTTTGATTTAACTCCATTTGCTTCATCTGGATGTTTCTAAAAGCCAAGATCAAAGGCAAGGAGGTGTCACTTCAGAAGGACGATGGGAAAGGCGCAATGCTTTTGGCTTTGTTGATGGAAAATGAAGGACAAACACGAGGAATTTGTACAGCCTCCAGGATCTAGAAAGGGTAGACAAATGGATTGTACTTCAGCATGTTGATTTTACCACCAAATCCGAATTTTCTTCAAACTCATGACCTCCCTCACTGTAAGATAACTTCGAGCGGCTTTAGTGTAAAGTGACTTACAATATCAATGGGAAACTAACATGTATGGTCAAGGATGAGATAAATATTGGGGCAGAATTTATACACAAAAGTTCCTTTTCCCCTATTCTGGCTGTATTCTGTAATCTCTTTGTTAACTTCCAGTAGTTACCTTTTCCTAACTCCTGCTGTCTGGTTCTTCAAAACAGTGAGAATCCTGGTTTTCACTAGAGCTTTATAGACTTTATCAGACTCAGACTGAGCTGCCTTCAAAGTGAGTGTCAGAAAAAGAGTATATTCTCAACTCCTGTTGTTCATCCAGGAATAAAGTCTTTTCTGGAGCGGCCTGCTCTTGTTTATTCGTTAGTGCCTTCAGATAGATGCTTCGTGTAATTTATACATAATTTATAGCTGTTATTTAGAGAAGGCATGATTTGTGAGAAGCTTAGTAGCTCATACCAGAAGAACTACCTTGAAATACCCAGGTAACTGAGAAAATTCTCATCTTTAAAGGAGAAAATAAGCAAAATGTAATTCCTTTGAGAGATTTTCATGTTACACACAGTTATAATTTTTTATTATGCAGAATGTAGAATAATTTGCCTCACTAGGTCTTAGTATTGGACACATGAGATTTAAAAAATTATTCACTGTGATAAGCATCACTTGTAGGAATATTTCAGTATAACGAAGGACAGTGGAACCTGAGGATAATTGCATTTGAGTATATTTCTCAAACAATATTATTTTGGTGACAGCAATGAGTTTTTCAGAACTCCTATTATATACAGATAATTTGTTTTTCTTAAAGAACAGAGGAAATTTATAATGCTACTAAAGATATTAATATATAGTACATAACCAACCAATAAAAATTTAATTATTGTAGAAGATGACCAATGACATCTGTACTTGACTTTCATTGCTTTGGGATACACAACATCCTTTTGTTACTCTAGTTATAATCAGCCATTTTGTAAAATCAATCTTCTCCCTATTCTAACTCCATATTGTTTGAATACAGAGACTGTCTTGGTTACTTTTCTCTCGTTGCTGGGACAAAGCACCCGACACCCAAAATGAAGGAAGGAAAGGTTTATTTAGCTCACTGTTTGTGCAGGTTTCAGTCTGTAGACAGTTTGATCCAAGGCAGGGTGGCAAGGCACTGGGGCAACACTTCAAGGCAGCAGCCAGAACAAAAGGGAAAAAACAAGCTTCTTCTCCCTTACCCAGGCCACCCCACCCCTCTTCAGGGCCAGTGTGACACACAAAATCTCTGTGCCCTCTTTCGCACAGGATGAGGATATTTACAAAGTAAGAACCCTGACTCCCTGCTGAATCAGTTAAACTTGTAAATTCTCAAGTTGACTCAATGTATGAAGCTTAACAGAGACTCCAAACATTCAACTTTGATATAAAAACTAATAATGGGTCTTTCCTAAACATTCCACATTGGTATAAAAACTAGAAATGAGTTCAGATGGCTTATTTGGATGGATGTGCATTCTTGTAAAATTGTGCTTTCCCTTGAATATCTAGCCCTCCAGAGTTGCACTACTCTCTGCTTTTACTGTGTATGTCACTAGGTTTTCATTGAATACAAGGTGTGATAAAAAAAAACATAGTTTGTGTTTAAAAATTATTACAGTAAAAGATGTACATTATTATTCCCTATCAAAATACTCCCAGTTGCTTCAAATAACTTAGCATCCTTGTCACTTTCTGAGGCAGTTCTGGAGGCGTTTTTTCACGTCTTCAGTTGTACTGTTGGGGCTGCTTTGATGATATGAATTAACTGGAAATATTTACTTTTCCTGTTCATTGACTTTGGAAAAAAACTGGAAGTTGTAAAGTGCCAGAACAGGTGAGAGTGTGAATGAGGGCACACCGGGAGGTCTTTATGACCTTGCCTTTTGTGGGACAGCACTCAGCAGTGGCCTTCAGTGTGTTTTAGATCGTGCTCCTAATGACACAGAAGAAGGCTTCCAGAACTGCTCCAGAAAACAGTGAGAAGGATGGAACAGGTATATCTGAAATGAAGGGGAGTCTTTTGAGAGAGATTAATGACAAATGCGTGTTTTATTGTAATACAATTTTAAAACATATTCACTGAGTTTTTGACCATCACTTACATATAATGCCCTGTTTGGGCATTATTATCTTTTGATTAGTTTAATTTTTCAGGGTAACTCCATTGTTTCAAAGAAAATTACTGATTCCTATATGCATTATTTTATGAGCTCTCTATTTTTATTTGCTGCTTTGATCATATTCATTTTGCCTATTCAACTCAACTAGCATGTTTTGAACACTTACAGGATATAACATTCTATTATTTGTTTGGGGAAATAAGACTGATATGATATAAATTCAGACTCAGAATGATCACAAAATATTTGTATAGTCAGACACGCAAATATATAGCCAAAACCTATATATTTCAGTTAAGTCTATTTCTAATTTTCATGTCTAAGCTTTTTTATTGCATTAACATATTTAAATGCATTTTTTACATTTAGATAGAGGCTATTGTTTGATGTGTTTGCAGCATATTTTCTCTTTTTCTTTTAATATTCTTTTCACTATATTTTATTGTATATATTTTAATAGCTACTGTGTGTAACAATTTTTCTGATTTATTAAAATACTATATGCATGATCATTCAGTTGCTACAAAACAACTATTTTTATAAATTATTTATTATATAATCATTTTTCCTCCAGCTGTGTTGACATGTGTATAAGACCTATCGTCCAGTATCCTTATTCTCAAGTTTACTTTCTTTTTGTCAATCTAATATTAGTTCTTCATTTAATATTAGTATGAGTTTGAATTAATTTTTGGAAACAATTATTTTTGAAAAGCATAAAGGATTGCTTGCTTTATTTAAATGTACTGCCTGTGTTAGATAAATTAAAATATAATCCAAAAACTTTGAAGTACAAACCTACCTTCCAGTATCTTAAAAACAAAAACAACATTTTTCTTACTTTTTCAGTTTACTTGATTAACATTTTATGAAACTCCCCACAAGGATGTTAATGAGAACAGTCCTATCCACACATTACTTACGAGTAATGTCATTTTTACAACACCTTGTCTTCTCAGCAAGAATCAAAGCTGCACATCTATTCATGTCTTTAACTTCTGTTTTAATTAGTGCTTTTTCTAATCTCTGAACAAATAGCCTAGCCCAAGTTAAATTATTTCAAGACCAGTTTTACTCAGCATTGTTAATAAAATGTCTTTTTGTCATTTTGTTTTAGTGTTGCATATCATTTGCATACAATCGTATAAATAGTACTTTAAGATTAATAGCATGCATTAATAGCATAGTATTTCTCTAGATCACTTTTGGCTCATTTTTTCTTTTCTTTATGTTTTTATTTATGCCACCTCTACAAAGTAATATGTTTAACTTAATTTAATTTAAAATGGCAGTTTTCTAAGTCTGGAATGTCTTTTGTTTTTAAGGTTTTATACCTAACAATTCTTTGAAAGTTTAATTTCAAGTGTTAATATCTTCAAAGTAATATATCTGAAAGTGAAGTGATAATTTCATTTCAAAAATGAAAATGAAACTTCACTCATCAAAATCTTTTTAATATCTGAATTTTCTCATCTCACTTCCTCTTTATCTTTGCCATGCAAGTTGAAATTCTTACACTGGCCTTGTCTAGTCTTTGGTCTGTATTCTAAATAGCCAATTATCAGCTAAATCTTAGGGATTCGTTCTTCACAGTATTCTTCCATATGTTCCTTTATTTTTATTTTTTTCTAAGGTTCTCACTATGTAGTTCAAACTGGCCTTGAACTCACTATGGAACACAGGCTGACCTCGAACACATGGAGATCCTCCTGCCTCAGCGTCCTCAATGCTAGGATTACAGGTACATACCAACAAATTTCATAATTAACTCCTATTTAGAGTTAGTGGACTTATTTCTGAAATAAATTTTATTCTCCTTCAATCACCTTATTCCATTTCTACCTTCATAAATGACAGTTTAATTTTATTTCCATGTCACACCTCTGATCCTGAAAAGCCTCAATGACTTCTTGCTAATTTTTAACTTTGATTTACACATCTCTATGAGGGGACTCCCAAAATATATCTCCACATAAACATTTCAAGCTTCTCTTTCCGTGGTCTTAATCACACACATCCTGAGAGCCAAATTTTACCAGTCATTGCTCCTTTCTATCTAAGGAATCAGGACAAAAGAAATCTTTTTTCCCTCATCTTATTTTCTTCATTGTTAGAATGTTAATTTTTCATAACATTGAATGGAGAAACATGACATCTTTACTTTCATTTTTATTAGTATATGTTTTCAGCACATATTAAATACTCCCACTTTGGCACACTGGTAATGTGATATAGATCTTGGCTTACCTTCTTCTCTCCTCTTTCCCCACATTCCCTGATGAAACCGTAGCTTTACAAACACACTATGTTGTCTTGCACACTTGCTGTCATGCTTGGTCAGTGAATTACAGAGTCCGTTTTTGAAAACCTGAGGAATTAATTCCTCTTTGCACAGAACTTAAAAAAATAGCCCCCACACACCTACATTCTGTCCATATTAAGAACAAGACAACAATGGAGATATTTTCTGCCTGAGGAGAGAAATTAGAATCACTTTTTAAACAGTTTCCCACCTATAACTATATTTCTTTAGTTTTTCACATCTAGAAAACTTAGATTTTCTTTTAAAACATTAAAAAAGGTTTTGTAAATGTGTAGCCTATGCAGAAATAGGGATGTTATCTATCCTAACTTCCAAACAAGTCTAAGCTTCATGTAAATTCTACATGAAAAATAGAATTTGAGCCCCAACATAGCAGACTGCGAAGCAGCACAGAGCTTCCATTGTTTTCAAAGGCATATTTCAGGTTTGCAAGAAAAGGGGGAATTTTTACCCACGTAACATTCTGTCCTGAGCTCACTGGGAAGCGCGTTTGTGTAGGTGTCAACCAGAGTGTCTCTCGGGCAGGTGTCATTTCCACCAGTTGATCTTTGTATCGAACAAACTCGATACAGTCATTGCTTTTATGTTTCCTGTTGTCTTATAAAATTAACGACAAAATGCAATTTTTGTTTAACCTTTATTTGAATCACTGGACTGGTAAGTCGTTAAAGGTACAGGATCTAGGAGTTCGCAGACTGGCATTGGCAAAGGTCTCTCACTGTAGTCCTGACCCAGCAGCTGGAAGATAGGTCTGCAGTGTGGGCTTCTCTTTCTTTGATTTAAGTTCTGAACAGTGACGAGAGAAGTATAGAAATAAATGGACCAACACTTTTCAAGAATGCTGGCAACACGAACCAAGGGGATGGATGGGAACCAGCGCCAATGATCTCATGAAACTGAGTGAGATGGTGGAATAGCGAGATGGTGGAATAACACATCAGAATACTTGAAGCAAGAGGACAGATTAAACTCACTGTGCAGAAGTCCAGCCTCAAAATGCCTTATCACACACATCTCCTTTCTTTCCATGTTATAACTAATTCACACCTTGAAGATATTATGTAACATAAGGGAGTAGACCAAGAGAGAGAAAAGGAAGACTTAGAAAACAAGGTATTGTGCCAAAAGTCTAGTGAGAAGACATCTTAGAATGCAGTTTGATATAAAATTTAACTGTTTTTCAATTGCATTACCATTAATCATTATTAGCAGTACATTATAAGGGACATTTATTGTGCTTCCTGTATTCAAGGAACTGTTTTTGACATATTTTAAGTGATTAAATACACTTTCCATGAAGTGATGATAGTTAAGGCTAGGGAGCTTACCCAGGGATGACAAACAGGAAGTGAGAAACTCAGCTGCCAATCCAGGAAGTAACACACCAGCACTGATCCTTTGCCCCACTAGGTTCAAGGTATCTCTATGCCAATATCCTCCGGAGTGGCCTATTAGTTAAATTTGTTAAAAGTCACTTGAGGGTACTCCAGAAACACCCCAAAAGGAACACTAAAGAATCAAACAATTTAAATCTAGTATCAAAACTAGGTATCATACATTTCTAGTTTAACAAAGTAGAAAAAAATAACGTTTACTTTGAAATAACTTTCTTCTCTAACTACACTAACAAATGATCTCATTTACAGGATCAAGTCTGGCATCCAAATTTATTTCTCCAAAATGTGAAACTTCAATATTATGTAGGTTTTTTTTTAATTTAGAGAAAAAAGCAAAACAATAACAAGGGTAGAAATAATGCATAATTTCAGAAAAAAGGTAAGAAATCACTAGTTGATAAATTACATATTGTTGTCTTCAAAGTAGTTGCTCAAGTCACAAAATCAAAGCATAGAAAGTGAACAGTCAAACAATGACAGTACAAACCATTCTGTTTGATGAACTAACAAAACTTAGTGGTATGATTGTGTAACTTGCACATTTAAATATACATACAGTTATATCCTTTAGAGTACTTTCTTTCCCTTTCATTATCACAATATCTATTATACAGTTTGGATCTTATTACACTTTCAGTTTTTTATTATTATTTTTATGCTAGAGAGACAGTATGACATTTACAAATATGAGTCTTATTTATTTCACTTGTGAGGATAGTCTCAAGTTGCCTCTATCTACCTATAAAAGTCTAGAGATTATAGCTGAGTAATATTCCATTGCATAAAAATACCACTTATTTTTCATCCATTCTGCGGTTAATGGGCATTTTGGTTGTTTCCAAGATTTAGGTATTACAAATTGCACCGCTATAAACATGGGTGCACATATATCTCTGAGACATAACCTTTTCAGTTGTTCTGGGAAAATACTCAGGAGGGGAATGGCTGGATTGAATGGGACCTGAAATCCTAGTTTTTTGAGGAATCTCCATACTGATTTCCACAGTGGTTGCACCAGTCTACACTCCCACCAACAGTGGAGAAGTGTTCCTTTTTCTCACAGCCTTGCCAACAGTTGTCACTGGTTGATTTCAACACTGCATAGTTTAAGGTCTAATCTGTGAAGTGTGTTATAAAAGATATTTTTTTTACCACACCAACCACTAAATGAAATTACTTGGGTACATGTAAGAAGAGGCCCACCTTGTTATATATAATCATAGTGATTTTTGATGTATACAATGAAATCCTAACTGCAGTACAATAATCTATAGTTTTTATTGATTTGATGTAAAGTTGAAACTAATATAATCAGTGAGTCTCTGATGCTTCATATCACTTTAAAAGTTCTTTCACAAGGAAACTTTCATTTTGTACAAAATATATTCATATCATTTTATTGTTTGCGAAGGTAAAGTGACTTATGCAAACTCTTAAACTGCACTAATGCCAGGCATGGCAGCACACAGTTGTAATCCCAGTACTTGGGAGGCTGAGGCAGGAGGATCGCCACAAGTTTGAGGCCAGCCTGGGCTACAAAGTGAGTTCAAGGCCAGCCTGAAATACATAATGAGACCCTGTCTCAACACAAACAAACAAATCAAAAGATGCATTTTTAATACTAAATAATTATGAATGGAAAGCTAAGTATAGAGTGAAAGGATGAGAGGAGATAGAGGGCGAGGAGGAATGAAGAAGTAAAAATCAGAATGTGATTTGTATACGTACCAATTCCCCATGATGAAAGCATTTATTATACATCACAAGCCTACTGTTACAAAAGGAAGAGAAAACCAATACGAATGTAGAAACAGAGATTGAAATGTAATACGTGACATAATTCCTTGTACATTAGGATTCTCTTCCTGTGGGTCATAGCGACGCAGCTCCGGATAAGTTAATAAATAAGCGTTTATGTAGGAAGAACAAACCAGTGCTGTGAACATGGGGTTAAAGGCAGCACTGGAGTCGCTACTCTGTGTGTTTTCGTGTGTCATCACGCTACCCAGAAAACGATGTAATTCCAGTAGGATCTTAGCTCAGCTCCGCTCTCCGTGCTGGTATTTCCGCAGCCTCTTCTCCAGTCATCCTTGACGATGATCGAATGTTTGCGCTCCGCTGCTCTGCACCCTCCAGCGGTTCGAGATGCACGCCTAGGAAGCACTGCCGTGCACACGACGGCCAGTGAACGTGTACATAGTCGGGTATTTTCCTCATCACCTCACCTTCCTCCTCCGCTCTTAAACATGCCGACCTCCTTGATTTCCCTGAGTGAGCCAAGTGCATGGCCCCTGCTAGTCCCGTGATTCAAACCTCACCTTCGTATTTACTGGAAATCACTTTAAAGAAGTCTTCATTTTTAGAAGTCTTTGTATTTCAGAAAGCAAATGAGATTCCATAACAAAACAATAAGATGGCAAGAGCTGGTACACTATGCGTCGTTATTGTCAACGAGGTTACTCAAAGGACATGGCATCAGCAAAAGAGATTCTCTCTTACAAAGAAGGAACAAATATTAGCACAAGATTTTCTTTTTAATGAACTAAGAGAAACTAGTAGTACAAATGAAACCAACTACCATGAGGTCTTTCTTAAAGAAGAGATGACAGCCGCTCCATAGCCCTTTGTCTCATCAGCAAACGTCATTGCACTTTGTGTGTGTGTGTGTGTGTGTGTGTGTGTGTGTGTGTGTGTGTGTGTGAGGGATTGAACTCACAACCTTGTGTTTGCCAGGCAGGCACTTAAGCCACTGAGCTAAATTCTAGGCCCAAGATTCTTCTTCTTTTTTTTTGTTTTTATTAATTAATTATTGGTACCGGGGATTGAACTCACGACTTTGTGACTACCAGGCAGGTGCTTTGCCGCTAAGCTATATCCCAGCTGTCACTGTACTTAACAGTTGACATACACATTTATTTATTTGATTTATTATCTTTCTACTTGCTGTTAATTGTAAGGGTGATGAGGAAAAGGATTTTATACTTCTATAACTGTAAGACATACAAGAGGGCTTGACATGTAGTAGGTTCCCAACTTTGTGCCAAGTATGTGAAGGTGGAGAAATGAAAGAAGACAGTTCTAGCACAGTCCCCGTGACTGAAGGAAGGAGCCCCCTCATTCTAAGGGGATGAAGGACATGAATGATATTAGTAAATGCAGTGGGAACAGAGCAATGTCCTCCTCCCCCATTGGTATACACCACGTGCATATCACAGCCCTTTACTATTTGTAGAATTGAATTATAAATGTAACTACATTTTTCAGGGTTATACACACAATTCACAGTGTCAATGAGGTAAAAGAGGTTAGCCTTATAAAAAGAACACAAAATTTTCACTTGAAAATAAAATAAAAGTTTTTATTTGGGTTCAAAAAAGGGGATAGTATTAAAAAAGACCTGAAAAATATAAATACTGTAAAACAATTTCATTTTTACTTGGCATGCCTATACTTGTACATATAGTGAGAATGCAACATTTTCAAATAACTCATTTTTGATATTTTTTTTATAAATATGCCCCTTATAATTCATCTGAGTTAAAAATTGATCATTGATGGAAAAATACTAAAGAAAACTTGACTCACTAATGATAATTGAATACACTGAAGAGCCTATTAGAATTCTCAAAAATTGTAATTTAAAAATAAATCTGTTTTATACTATATATTCCCTACATCAAAATGCTACAATCCACTCATTGGATCATTATAAAAACTGAATTAAAATCCATCCATCTTTTTTATTGCAATCTTGTGGTGTTTCTCAAATCAAGAAAAATTTAATAAATCTTTGAAGGACTAAATAAAAGAACAGGAGATTTGCACATCTAATAAAAAATTCATTCAGTTCCCCTAGCTTTATTTAATTTGTTTCTATATGTCTTCTTATTACCTATTAGACATCATTGTGGTTCTGAAAATACAGAGTAAAAATCACTTCTAAAATAACTTTGTAGAAAGAATATAGATTACTCAAGTGTTTCCTATGTCCGTCCTTTTAAAACGCAGTGGATTTGAGAGTAGCTTGCACAATCAGCAACAGGGAAACTGGCTACTCAAATCAATTTTGTGATTTTAACACTGTTTGGTTTATAGTTCACATGGATTTTCTCTAGAGCATTTCAGAGACTAAAGAAGTTAAAATTAAGCACTTTGGAATGCACTGAAATTCATTTCTGTGCCTAAACTACCAAATCCTTAACTTTTTCTGTGGTTGTTTTTAGTAGCAAAGAGGCTGCTTTACTGATGAATATTTCATAGCTTGTCAAATTTTGTTGTAATCCTTCTTTTCTCAAGGAGAAATAAGTGCACATCTTGTCTAAAAGGTCTTTAGGGTATTTATTGCTCATCAATTAAGAATTAAGATCAATTAAAAAGGAATCTGTAAGGGTAATTTTGCTGGTAATTGGAATTTGTCTCCTCTAATTATAAGGGTCTGAGGATTTGACTAAAAGGGATGGCTTTGTTTCTTAAAGATAATACTAGATGACAGTGGTAATATTAATTTCCCCCACATACCCTTTGAGGAACAGAAAAGATGTCTAGAAATGATTTGGGGCACAAAATAAATGAGAAGGCAGCAATAGTGTAACCTCTGAGCCTTATGTGGACTGCTCTAATACATACAGAGACCTACGCAGTGACTACCCAAAATCAGACTAGAAAGCCTTTATTCCACACTCCTGTCCCCTTTGACTTGTAAT
>PVJX010044273.1:0-13267 GCA_004027295.1 Dolichotis patagonum
TTGTTACTTAGTTAGAAATTTATTGTTTATTGAAGATACTGCAGAGGTCAGAACTCTAAATCACTGCTTTGAGCTAGCTTTCCCTGGGGTTTTCCCCACGGTGTGAATTGCACATGAAAATAAACTTGTTTGCTCTGCTCTTGTTAATCTCTTTTGTTACCAAAGTCTGTCCCAATTGCAGATTTCTGAGGGCTAAGAAGTTATGTTTCTTTTCTGATACAGTGAATTTTTCCTTTTGTTCTATTTTCTTAGTGGACGGATGTTACCTCCAGAGAAATGCTGAGCAGTCTTCCAGCTAAGACGACCTAGTTTTTTGAGGCTGCCTCTAGTTTCCAGGACAAAGACAGGCTCCCTGGATGATGATCCAGATGCTCAGAGGCATTCCCGTAAAGGGCTTCTCCATGGTGGAGAAGAGGAAAGGGCAGTTCTCTCACTATAGAACACTTGTACTCCTAGAGTATAAGAAAGGCCTAAGTGACAATTACTCCAGTGCAGGTATCTATCCAAAGCAGGAGGCTCCTGGAGCATAGATGGACATCTGCTCATGGTCCAAGTGATCAAATGCTCATGTGTAACGGTTTGGAATGTACAGGGTGACACTGTCACCCAGGTATGTCTTGTCATTGACACAAGCGTTTTGTGGGCTGGCTTAGGAGAAGTTGCCACAGATATCGTGTCACATAATGTGCCACCAAAGCCATGCAGTGTCTACGTTTTGGGTAGATACTCATTCAGGGCTCTCAGAGTCAATAAGTGGTCATCAAGATTATCACCTCTACATAGGTTCCCACAAGGGTACACACACCTGCTCTCAGGAGCACAAGCAAACAGAAATTTGAAGGCTAACTTGTTGACCTTTAGCATGCTGAGAGCTGCTGCTGCTCTTAGCCCTTGCCGGGAAAATGCCAACCATGCCAACCACCTAGGAAAGCCCTGTTTTTTGCAAGGAAATAGTTGTAACTTGGGTGAAACTTGGTATCAAACCCCTACCCAACAAAATGAATTCTACCAAATGATGGGATGACTGCCCAAAATAGAACCATACTGCCTGCTGGCAGGCTCATGGAGTAACTGGTAATTTAAGTTTGCTCATGCCGTCTGAGGAGCGGCTGTCCTCATCAGGGAGTATTCAAGGGCTGCACTCCAAAGGCTGACTTGTCTGCCAACCCATGCAAGAAAAGAGGAAAGAAGGGTGATTATAGCTTCCTCTTCACTGCAGATTAGTTTATTTTACAATTAATAAGGAATATAGGACGCTCGTGATAATTTCATGTCAGTAGGACCCCTGGATCCTGATAAATTAGCATCCTGGCCTCAGATATTTCCTGTAGAACTGGGTGAGCAGTTTCAAAGAAAAAGTTAATCACCTCCATTCTCTGCCGATGCCATACCTCCAAATGATCAACTCTAGGACTGCCATCCACTGTTTGGCAGATAGACACATGCCTAGCTAAAAGCTCAAAGTATAGCTCTAGTTTGAAAGGGGTTGAAGATAATTGTCTTGGGAATAGGGAAAGTTATTTCAAAGATGAACCTTTGAGGGAGTGTTCTGACATTTGGGCAAGGTTTTCAGTTCACAACTCAGGTGGGAAAGTGGTAACTTAGTTTCTGCCTAAAGAAGAGCTTGTGGTGGGGCAGATGATGCTCTCATGGGCTTCTGGACAGAGTTCTATGTTGCAGCTTACATGACTCCAAACCTACCCCACTTTGGGCTTTTTTCTTAACTAGAGCTGGGGCCTGTAAGACTCTGTTACTTTTCTATTGTGTTTAACAAATAACAAAGAACTTAGTCAACATAAATTTATTATGTCTCAGCTTCCATGAGCCAAGAGTTGAGGCATGGTTTATCTGGATCGTCCACTCAGGGTCTGACCAGGCTGGAATCAACATGTCAGCCAGGGCCAAGGTCTTGTCTGAGGTTCAAGGTCATCCTCTAAACTGCTTGGTGGCAGAATTCAGTTTTTTGAGGCCACAGGCCTAAGGTCCTTGGGTTCTTGGTAACTGGTAATTTAAGTTTGCTCACAGCTACTAGAGGCCCCCTGCCATAGCTTGCCAGGTGACTTTCCACAACATGGCAGTTTGTTCCTTTAAGGTCATCAAGGAAGTATTTACTGCAGCATCAAATCTGACTTCTGTGACTTGACCTGGAGATTCCCTTTAAAAGTTTCACCTAATTAGATTAGGGCCCCTCACATTCATGTATACCACTGATGAAAATCTTGGGGACCATCTCAGAAGTCTGTTTACAACAGGCTCTAAAAAACATTTTATCCTATTACATTGTTGTATTTCGTCTTTTAGAGAAAAACAAGAGGCCAGCTGCTTTCCATTAGCATTCTCCATTCTGGGAAGGCAGCAAAGATGCCAAAAAAGTTTTCTGAATCCATGAACCTAAATCAGAGTGTGGTTAAACAGTTTCAGCAAGCTTGACAGATAAGTCTTTATTCCTTGTTTTTCCTCTTTTTTCCCCCAGAGCCCTTATTTGGCCCTTAACTGGGAGGGCAGCTCTCAGGCCTAAGCGAGAAGCAGACATGCATGTTAGTAAAGACTTGATAATGCAACTTTATATCCTGGCTGGGTCAGAGTTTCTGATGACCAATATTGCATGATTTAATGCTCTTTGGCTATAGCTCTGTAGGCCTCTCATCATGCACTGAACAAAAACTTATCTTCCCTCTTTCTTTACTCTGCTCACCAGTTTTTCCATATGATTTCATGCAAAGAGGTCCTTTACTTAAAGTCTCAGATTGTACCATATATTTCAACAAGAGAACCAGTTTCCTCATTGATTTCTACTTGCCACTCTAATACACTTTCCTACCTACTTCTAACTTCATCCATCTACAAACACACACAGTAAGCACTTTCAGTGTTGCTTAGTATTGTGCTCCATGCTGGTAATGTCCCTGTACTTAAGGTGACAATAAGCTATAGCAAAGGTGTAAGCATAGGGCCAATGCTCCAGGGCAGAGCTTGTTACCTTTGAGCTGTATCTTGAAAAATGTGTCAGATTTCAAAGATCTGAAGAGTAGGAGGATTGTGTTTCTGACCAAGTGGGCAGGGTATGCAAAACATACAAGATACAAAAGAATATAGTATGCTTACAGAATGGTGATTCTGGGAGAGCTGTGAGTGGGAGTGGGCTACTGGGAGATCAGGGGACAAAAAGCCCAAGATTTCAGAGGCCCTTGAGTGTCATGAGCTTGGCTTTTGTCCTGTGAATAGCGGGAAGTTGTTGAATAACCTTTAGCACGGGAGACTCATGACATTGCTACTTTTTTGAGACTCCAGTGAAGTAACAGTTTTGGCTAAATATAATAAATGAAAGTATAGGCCAGATACCCATTAATTGTCCTGGTATGATTCAAGAATAAATTCATTTTAAATTTAAATCAGGGATAATGAGATACATGAGAGAATCACAGCGACACCTCTATGAGGAGTGACTTGGGAAGTGTGTTAGTCAGCAGTGCGTCATTGTGACAGAAATCAACCAACAGGAGGAAACAACTATTTTGGCTCATGGTTTCAGGTATTTCAGTTCATGGTCTTTTGGCCTGGTGGCTTTAAGCTACCGCTAGGCAGACCTCATGGTGGAAGGGTGTGGTTGGAGGAAAGTTGCTTAGCTGATGAAATGAGAAAGCAGAAAGAACTTGCTCTTATAATAAGCCCCTTACCCTAGTCCATTAAGCTACCAACCTATAAATGGATGAATCCACTGAAGAAGTCAGAACCCTCATTATCCAATCATCTCCCAGGGATTTAGCTCAGTGGCATAAGCTCCTGCCTGGCAAGTGCTAGGTCATGAGTTCAATCCCCAGTACCCCCCCAAAAAAGATCTGTATCTCTGTTTCTTCTTATTGTTTATTTTGATCTTTAACTTGCTTAAGTTTTAAATTTCTCATATAAGGAAAATTATGTGACATTTAAGTTTGTATGTCTGATTTATTTTATCTAACATTATGGTTTCCAGGTGCATCTACTTTCCTACAATGACTCAGTTTATCCTTCTTTATGGCAGAGCAACACTCCATTGTGCATAAATACCACATTTTCTTTACAGCCACTACTTCTTTTGATGACCAAAGATGGTTCCTAGATTATTTCCATTTCTTTCATTGAACTTATGCATTCATTTAACAAATATATTATTACCAAATGTCTGCTATTCTTTTCACCTGCCACATTTGATCCACCAGTAAATCCTGTGACTCTTCTGTTCTAGGTACCATTCTCGGTGCTGGGAGCACCTGTGATGAATAAAATAGATAAAGCTTCTGTTCTTATGGCATTTATATTCCAGCAGCAGAGATAGATAAGAAACCAATAACTAAATTAGTTATATAGAACATGATTTTGTAACAACTCCCCATGAGGAATATAATCATCATATACTACAAAAATGTACCAATAAAAATAGAATGTTAAAAAAACAGAAAAGAATATGATTTTGGACAGTTACAAGTACTATGTAGATGTTGATAAAGGATAATGTGATGGAGAGATGGGAAGTGCTCTAACTAGAATGATCATGGAAATGGTGTCTGGGGGAAGTGATACTGAATGCTTGAATATACTTGAATGCTACCGAGGAGCCAGCCATGCAGGTGTTTAGAGAAAGAGCCCTCCTGGAAGAAGAAGCAGTTAATAATACAAAGACCTTGAGACGGAAAGTGGTTTGGTGTGCTGGAGACACCATGATGCTCAGTGAGGCTGGAGCAGAGGGACGGAATAGGAGGATAGCAGGGCTGATGACCAGTGGGGCATGAAAGTGAGGTCAGATAGCATAAGACCAAAGATGAGGGGCTGGGACTTTACTCTGAGCTAGGATGCAGACCACTTGAGGCACTTTTGAGCAAAGGGCTGTCACAACTGATGTGGCAGCTTAGTGTGAAAAGAAGAATGTAAAATATGCTATGAGCATATGGAAATAATATTTGGTTATATTGATTGGGTTAAATAAAATACATCATTAAAAGTACTTTCACCTGTTTTGGGGGGTTGTTTTCATCATTATTTTTAAAATATGGCTATTAGAAAACTTAAAATCACACATGCAGCTTGTAATTTTGTTTATTTTAACATTGCTATTTGTTATTGCTGGTCTAGGAAATGACTGCAGATAAAGAGAGGGCCAAGGACAAAGGCTTGGGTGCTACAACATTTCAAGATCCGGAAGAGGAGGAAGATCCAGCAAAGAACACTGAGAAGGAACAGCCAGTGAGGTAGGGAGAAAATTGGAGGAATGTGGTGTTCTGAAAGGCAAGTGATAAATTATCCAAAAGAGGGAGTGGTCAAAAAGGGAGTCAGATGCCGTCAGAAGATCCCTGTTGGATTTAAGAAGAGCAAGTTTAGTGTAACAGTTAGAAGACGTTGAGTTTGGGAGCCTGGTTGGACGGGGCTCACAAGAATAAGAATCGAAGATACAAAAGTAGTGAGTACAGCTAACTCTTTAGTTTTGCTTTCAAGAGATGCAGAGATGAGGTGGTAACAGGAAAAGGGTTTAGAGGTTTGTGTGTTTTGTTGTAACTGCCAATTTGTTTAGGAGGGCAGATGGTGCTGGGTATCCCAAATGTGTGGCTGGTTGACAGTGTTGTCCTCAAAGCCGTTAGGATTTGGTTGGGGAGTTAAGGCAAGTATGTCTGAAAGTATGTTACATATGGCATATGTGGTTTTATCACATCATCTGAACTCAAGGATTAAATTGAATTGTTGTATTAATGCTTCAGGTGTTTAGATGCTGCCAAGATGCTCTCTGTCTTTGCTCTCCCTTTTGATTTAATATTTTTCTCAGTGGTTATTTCTTTTTCTTCTACCTGTGGCAGTGGTGGATCAAGGGCAATGGTAAGCTATTGTGGCATGGCATTTTGGGTAACAGGCTCCTTTTCTATGGACTTCTCTGAAGTGAAGAGGTAATGTTTCCCCCAGTGTCTTCATTAGTGGCAGACCCTAGAGCTGCCACCATGTTTATCAAGCTGGCCAAGTACAGCTCAGCGATTCTTCATCTTTTACCCCAAGAAATCCCATCCTCTTATCTCTCAGCATGAAATTCTCCCTGTGTAAGCATTTGCCTCTTCTGGACATTTCATGTTAATGAAATCACTGTCGTTTGGAAAAAGTGAGTAATTCTTCCTAATGGCAATTCCATTTGTACATGTTTTCTTGAGTACTTTAAGAGTCTAACTAAAGAAGGGGTAGGATGAAATGACTGTGTTATGCTCTGGATTTAAAATGATCCCCTTCTTCTCTTTGTCTTTGTATTTTATTTTAGTCATTCTATCATGACTGAGTCACAAAGTGAAGTTTCTGTCAATCTAGACACTCTGGAGGCCAGCAATGAGGGTAAGTAATCCAATAAATCCTTGATAACTAAAATTGCATTTACTGTGATTAGCTCTTAGGAAAAAGAACTAAGTCACACTAAAGCAAGTTTGTATTAAATTTATAGTAACATTAGGCTCACCACACATTTGCTTTTCAGTCTTCTAATCTCTTCTCTGTCATCTCCAATTTTGATAGTCTAAAGATTTGTTCAAGTCCCCAGAAACTTCTTTGGAGGTGATAACCAGGCTCTACTTACTCAGGCAGAAATATTTCTGCTTAATCACAAAAACAATCAGAACAGCCCATAATCTGAGAGATTCAACTGAGGTTTTACTGTAGATAGTAATCTAGATGTAACCAATGGAGGAATTTGTAGTTTAAGTAATAAATGGAGGGATAGAAACAAAAGATGCCACCACAGGCTTCTGATAAGTAAGATTCAATTTACAAAAATTCTCTTTCGAAACACTCAGATGTGTTGCTTAAACTGTAGTGCCATTTATGAGTGATAGGCTACCATGAAAGGAATAATATAGAGGAAGAGACAAATCACAATGATATGATTTTTTTTCAGTACTAGAGATCGAACCCAGGTCCTGCACACTGAGCTAAATCCCCAGCCCTTTCTACTTTTTATCTTGAGACAGGGTCTCGTGATGTCACTGAGTTGTTCAGGCTGGGCTCAAAATTTTGATTCTCCTGCCTCAGCTTCCCAGAGCACTGGGCTTACAAGTGGGCACCAACTATGTCCATCTGAGATTTCTGATGCGTACATATACTAAAAAAGATAATCATAAAACACAAAGAGGAATATTGAATTTAAAGATAGAACTGAATTAAACAGTTAACTGGTTTTTTGCTGAGTTTCCTTCAGTAGGGTGTGGTGTGAAAGACTTGCCTCTTATGACAGAGGGGAACCTTGTTGTGACCTCCTAAAGGCCTGACCTCAAGGCTTATCTGGGGCAAGGAATGCTGGGGCTGCTTGCCTTGAGGGCAAAGCTTGAGTTTTCACTTCTGTATAAGTGCTGCATGCATAGCGTTGTGTCTCAGAGAGAGTGGTCAGGCACTCCACCACATTTAATCATGAGTGAAAGGCCCTTCGCCAAGGCAGACCCAGCTCCCAAACCAACTGAACCATCCTTTCCGTATGAGCTAGACAGACGCCTACAACAGAAGGCAGCAAAGCAGTGCATCTTGATGAAGAGTGGAGGTCAGAAAATGCCTTTTCGCCATTCTCAAAAGTTCATTTTAAGATCAAATATTTGGATATGGTTTTTAAACTAGTCAGTGTTAGCCAGAAATATTTCCTTCCCAAGCATCGGTGGAAGAGAACAAGCTCATTGTTATGTCATGCATTTCTCAAGCTAAGTTCACCCAGGTGGGCTACCTGTGCGCACGGTGATTAAGCAGATGTGCAACCTGGAAGCAACCACTTCTCATGGGGGTTCTCTGTGATTTCTTCTCTGGGGTAAAACATTCTTCTGTGGGCTGTTCTGTGGCATGTGACACACTGCAAGCCCCCACGGGATGACGGTGTTGAAAGCTACTTGCCGTTAGGAAATACCTATACAGTCTTTGGCTTGGCCAGCCAAATCGAAGGGTAAGCAGATCTCTGTTCACTGACCACAAGTGTTATTAACTTGTCTTGGCATAAGTTATTCAATGTCCAGGAGACCAGACGAATAGTGCTGGGCACAAATGGATGTTGACCTCTACCTACTGTTTAGGGTACTATCTACCCTTTCTGCTTTAAGTAGCTTTTGAAAATCAGCCTGGAAAGGACTCAGCTGCTGGAAATTTAAAGACAACTCTTTAAAAAGGAAAGTATGATAAAAGGCCAGTTTTTACACTTGAATATATGGCGACTATCTTGGATTCCATTAGGGTTTCAAAAGTAGCATAGCTTGTGGATGATATCTGGCTTTATGTCACTCCCTGGGCTGAGACCAGGGCTCATGTTCATATATGAGGGTATGTTGCAGTTGGGGGTAGGATGGTCTCCCAGTCAAAAGCAGGCTGAAGGGATTGGGGATGTAGCTCAGTGGCGGAACACTTACCTAGCAAATGTGAGGCCCTGGGTTCTATCCCTAATACTACACACACATACACACACGCGCGTGCGCACACAGAGTAGATCAAAGATTTAGAGTCTTACAGTTGACATTATATCTGTGGCAATGGCTTGCTCATTAAGGCTATGACTATCTTCTCAGGCACTGCTCTGGATCAAGAAAAGTCCAGCCCACCACACTGAGCAGTTGCCTTCTTCAGATGTTGCCTCAGCTCCCTGCTAACAAAACTGCTCATGTATGACTATCATACTCAGAGCTACCCTGCAGGGTAGATGAGAACAATCTCTAGTTGTTGTGTTTATAAGAGACACACATTACTTAGGGTATTTTGAATCCTTGTGGGAAAATAAGTTGCTTCTTTTCAGCAAAAAAAAAAGAAAATGCAGAGGGGGGAGTTGGAATATATTCTTAATTTTAACACCAGTTATAGTTCTAAGGTCACTAGTCATTTTGTTACTATAGGAACATAAAATGTGTTAGCACATAGTTTTGTCTCTCATGTAATAGTTATGTTTTGAAAATTTGGTTTTGTAATCTGAAGAGTTACAGTGTTTTATATTCAGAAGAGAGTCACCAGTTTGTGACTCTCTTCTCTTTGTCTTTGCTGGTTTATAATGGTACAGTGGCACACACTTGTAATCCCAGCATTCTGGGAGGCAAAATCAGGAGGGTCACAAGTTCTAGTCCAGTCTTGGCAGCTTAGTGACTTAGTGAGACCCTGCCTCAAAATAAAAATAAAGGATGGGCATGTAACTGAGTGAGAAGGTCCTGGGTTCAATGTCCAACACTGAAAAAAAAAGGAAGGTTAGAAAGAGGAAGAGGAGGAGGAGGAGGAGGAGGAGGAGGAGAGAGTCCGAGAGAGACAGAGACAGAATTTGCAACTCTCAATTCTGTAGCCCTGTGTTTCTTCCTCCCACACTGTGGTTTTTAAGGCTGTAAAGGCAACAGTCACTATGTTTCTAAGCATAGTGAATGTTCATAACATTCTTTGTACTATGCTCTGAGCATAAAGTTGCTTCACTTTGAGAAGGCTAGAAAGAAGAAACCCACTTATTAGAATCAATAAATCTTGTTTCTTCTGTTTTGGGAAAATGGTAGCAGAATTATAGTGTTTACCTTCCTGTTTGTGAGAGTGTCTCTGCTCAACTCATCCTCCCTGGTATGAATTATTTAGTGGCAGAGTGGAACTGGCTCAGATTGGCTTGGGAGACTGACTGTGACTCTTCCAAGGTTGGTAAGCAGCTTCAAGTTCCCATGGTGGGAGTATTTAGATCACACAAATGGACAAATAATACAGATCAAGGTACTTCTCCCAGCCAGCCAGTTGTTATACATTTTCTAGCACAAAACTATGAAATTGTGAGTCTAGTAAAACATAGCAACCTCACAATTTCATAGATTTTAGTGATCATTTGTAGGTGGGAAGATTAAGAGAAGGCCAAAGAACAAAACAGGTGATTTTATAGCCAGCTTCCCCTGTACTTCCAAGAACCTTCACGTGGAATCCTCACAGTAGTTCTGGGAGGTCAACTATTGTTTTCAATATTTTAAGTTATTATCATAGAAGTTAGTTTATTTTTTCTGAAAAAATTAAAGGAAGTTGCGGAAAAGACATGTATACTGTTGTATTTTCATTTTTACGTTTTCTCTCTCCAAGTAGAATTGCCAACATGACCTTATTTAGGCATAGCCTAGTAGATAAGAAATTGCACAACTTGTCCAAGCCAGAAGTTACTTAAGCAGCAATTATAAAGCAAATATTCCTACAGTTTTTTATTTCCCCACCCATGATGGCTTGTGTTTCTAACATGCATATTTTAGATGTCACTATTGAGTTATAAGTGTGGGGTTGCTTCTCATAAACACAGATAGGATTGATTCTCATCTTTAGAAACAATTACTGAGTCCCTGTTGCCAGCACACATTCACTGAACACTTAATACCAGCAAGATCCTGTGCTAAGCTCTATACCTATGTTATTTACAACTCACATCAACTCCAATAAGGGCTAGTATTTTTTTGTACTGGAAATCAAACTCAGGACCTCGTGCTTGCCAGGCAGGTGCTGTGCCATTAAGCTATATCCCCAGCCCAAGGACTAGGATTTAAATTACAGGGTACTTCAGGTTGATTCTGTTCAGTGGCCTCAACTCAAGGGAAATGTCCAATTGTATTGATATTCTGCACTGTTCACTGTACTCATGTGTCTCTTGAGTGATATTGTGTTTCTCGCACTGTTCTAATTGCTATAGGGGGTGCTAAGGAGGGCCTGTCTACTGCCTGGGTATGAGAGAAGGAGCTAAGATTTAGGAACTAAATCTTATTCCTTTCTCTTTGATACTTAGAATTTACTAAGTGCTTGAACTTAATGAATATTTTTGATTTGATGAATGAATGAATGAATGAACAGACTAGAAAATATTCAAATGCAAAACTTACAATGGTAACATTTAAGTTTTAGATATCCAAAGAAAAATAAGAGCCATAAATTATATTGATTGGTGGGCAACTGGATGTATGGCAGGCATTGAAGTTTAGGAACCTTTCTAACAGGTAGGTCCAGGAGTAATTAGAACACAGGTAAGGCATAGCACGTCGGAGGCAGAGGGACCCCTGGAGCGTATTTCCCAGAGTGTGCTTTGCCAGATGTTCTTCTTACATTCATTTGGGAGATAGCATTGTTGTGCAGTTTCGTGGAGCTTCACTGTATACATCAGCATTTTGAAGTTTTAGAAATGTCTTATTGGAAAGCAGACCACTGAACTCTGTCTAACTGAACATTTTTGTCTGTGAATACCTTTTTCATGCATCAAAACTTATGAGCATCCTTCCAAATACTCTTTGGAAAATACTGATCCAGTACAATCCTTCATTTTCCTGCTGATTCCCACAGAGGTTGAGGAGGTGACAGAGCTAAGTAATGTCAGATTCAAGCCCAGTATTCTATAGTTTTCAGACCCTTGGATAGAGCTTTCCATTGCACCATCACACCTTCCATAATGGCTGCTGCATCTGTGACTCTCTGGCTGGGCTTCTCCCTGCCAGCATGGTATTGTCATGCTGAGGAGGCCTCCTAGACACCAAATTGTTGGGAGCTGGGATGACACACCTGACTTGCTAAATTGTTGCATGCAAAAGCAATAAAAAGTAATTCTTTCCCTCTGAAAATATGTATCATGAATCCCCTCCCTTTCCCCTTATCTACTGGGCCCCAATAAAGATATACCTTATGTGTGTGGCTACTAGAAAACTAAAGAAAGCCCAAATAGACAGAATCTCAAGAGCATTTTCCTCATCGCTGCTCTGGTAATTACTATATCGATAGCAAACTTTCATTTAGCGCATGTGCAGGGGGGCAGCAACCCTGTAGATAATCCACACTAACTGAGAACAGTTGAACACGACACGAAATACCGAACACACACACACACACACACACACACTCACACACACACACCCCCTTTGGTACCTGACTCTGACCTAGCTTTTGCACAGGCAGTGTCTTTGTCTAGGCAGCCCTTTCTTCTTTCTTACTCCCAAACCTTTCCCTTGCTCAAATCCCCACCACACTGGCCAGCTGCACCCACTCTTCAGGTTTGCATTCTGTCACCACACAGACTGGGAGTATCAGCTCCCACTTGGATTTCTGAGGAGTTTGAAGCTTGGATCCCCCACTGACTTGCAATGACCCCAGCCACTGGAGGTGCCACCAGGAGGTGCCAAGTGCTTACACTGGCTCAACCATGTCTTCACACTAAGGAACTTCTTAGGACACGGAAAGCGAAAGAGTACGTGTTAACCATTGAAATTGGAAGGCAAGAGAGCACCTTGTGAGTTTGAGTTGGATAGAGGCTTACTAGAGCTGTGGCCTGGGTTGCTTCTTTCACAAGCACTCATACCCTTGGTTACTGAGTTCTTAACAGGGGTATAAAAAAATCAATGAATGTTGTTGTGGGAACTGGAGGCGAGATCTGTAAGTTCCTGGGGTCATAGTCCTCACTGTTGTAACACAGGCCACCTCTTCTCATGCCTTCCCTTCTTCTATCACATTCCGCCTCACTTCCATTTCTTAATTTTAGGAAAGAAGAAATCCAAATTTAAAGCCTTCAAGAGCTTTTTTGCCAAGAAGAAGAAAAAAGAGACTGAAGACACTCAGGAACAGAGGGCATTAAAGTCAAGCTTGTCCAGCAGCAGTACCAACATGTCTTCTCTGGAGCTGTGCCTGGAAGACGAACCAACTGATCCTGTGTAAGCCGAAATGGAGGGCAGGGCTTGGGACCACGGCTGGGGAAGATAGGACAGCTAGATCTAAGATCCCTTTTGGTACCCAAATCACCAATAAACATTTGGGCTCGGGGACTTTTGACTTTCCTTCTTCTGGGACCACACTTGCAGCCTTTGCCAATGCAGCTGTGTCCAGGGGGGCCCGGGGGCCCTTTTCTCTGTGTGCATGCACACGCTTGTTATATGAACTGCACTGCTCAGTGGGGTAGAACATGATGAATACACACCCCCTTCCTCTCTGGGTGGGAGGGTACAGATACCTTAGGGAAACTGTTCCTGTCACCGCTAGAATAACATGATGTACCGCCTACTGTGAATGAGGAAATGGAAGCCTGTCTCATGTAGTAGAATGACCAATGCCATCCAAAAGGTTTAGTCTTGCCTAGGCTGCAGATATGGGTGAGGGGGTCCAGCTCTGATAATGAGTGGTCACAGTCTCAGATAGCAAGGTCATGTAGCTGGAGGGGCAGCAGCAGAGGCACTTAAGTATGAAATCATTGTGGAGGGGAAGAAGACAAAGGAAGAGAAGGTGAGGTGCCGAGAGGAGAGGAGAGGCGAGGAGAGGAGAGGGGAGGAGAGAGGGAGGA
>PVJX010044274.1:0-13266 GCA_004027295.1 Dolichotis patagonum
CGTCATGTTTGAAATTAGGGCGCTGAGCCAACAAGCAACTTGCCTGATGCCCTGGTAAATGACTGTGGTTTGGCAAGCCACGGCCACCCCAGTGTGGGGAAAAAGGAAGAAAGATCATTTTCTGAGATCAGCACCATTTTGGAACTTAGGGCGCCAAGCCAATAGGCAACTAGCCTGCCACCCTGGTAAATGACTGTGGTTTGGCAAGACGTGACAACCCAAGTGCAGGGGAATAAAAAGCAAGGGCATTTCCTGAGATCCGCACCATGTTGGAACTTAGGGTGCAGAGCCAACCAGCAACTAGCCTGCCACCCTGGTAAATGACTGTGGTCTGGCAAGCTGCGGGAATCCCAGGTCAGGGAAATAAGAAGCAAGAGCATTTCCTGAGATACCTGCCATTTTGAAATTTAGTGTGCCAAGCCAACCAGCAACTAGCCTTACACCATGGTAAGTTACTGTGGTCTGGCAAGCCTCGGCCACCGCACAGCATGGATATAAGGAGCAAGAGCATCTCCTGTAATCCGCATCTTGCTGGAACTTAGGGTGCAGAGCCAACCAGCAACTAGCCTGCCACCCTGGTAAGTGACTGTGGTCTGGCAAGCTACGGCCACACCAGGTCAAGAAAATAATGAGCAAGAGCATTTCCTGATGTCCCTACCATGATGGAACTTAGGATGCAGAGGCAACCAGCAAGTAACCTGCCGACCTGGTAAGTGAAAGTGCTCTGCAAGCCGTGACAACCCCAGTGCCAGGAAATAATAAGCAAGAGTGTTTCCTGAGATCTGCACCATGTTGGAACTTAGGATACAGAGCCAACCAGCAACTAGCCTGCCACCCTGTTAAGTGACTGTGGTCTTGGTAGCCGCGGCCATGCCAGGGCGGGAATATAAGAAGCAAGTGCATTTCCTGAGATCCCCAACATGATGGAACTTAGTGTGCAGAGTCAACAAGCCACTAGCCTTCCGCCCTGGTAAGTGACTGTGGTCTGGCAAGCTGTGGTCACCCCAGGGCTGGGAAATAGGAAAGAGTGTTTCCTGAGATCTGCACCATATTGGAACTTTGGGTGCTGAGCCAACCAGAAACTAGCCTGATACAGTGATAAGTGACTGTGGTCTGGCAAGTCACTGCCACCACAGGGATGAGAAATAGGAAGCAAGAGCATTTCCTGAGATCCCTGCCATGTTGGAACTTAGGGCACCAAGGCAACCAGCAACTAGGCTGTCACCCTGCTTAGTGACTGTGGTCTGACAAGCCGTGGCCACTGCACGGCTTGGATATAAGAAGCATGAGCATCTCCTGAGATCTGCGTCATACTGGAACTTAGGGTGCAGAGCCAACCAGCAATTAGCTTGCCACCCTGGTAAGTTACTGTGGTCTGGCAAGCTGTGGCAACACCATCTCGGGGAAATACAAAGGAAAAGCGTTTCCTGAAATCCTCACCATGTTGGAACTTAGGGCGACGAGCCAACCAGCAACTACCCTTCCGCCCTGGTAAGTGACTGTAGTCTGGCAAGCTGTGGTATCCCCAGTGCTGGGAAATAATAAGAATGAGCATTTCCTGAGACACGCACCATGTTGGAACGTAGGGCGCCTCGCCAACTGGCAACTAGCCTGGCATCCTCATATGTGACTGTGGTCTGTAAGCCATGCCAACCACAGTGCAGGGAAATAAGAAGCAAGAGTGTTTCCTGAGATCCACACCATGTTGGACTTTAGGGTGCAGAGCCAACCAACAACTAACCTGCCACCCTGATAAGTGACTGTGGTCTGGCTAGCCTCGGCCACCCCAGGATGAGCATATAAGAAGCAAGTGCATTTCCTGAGATTCTGCCATGATGGAACTTAGAGTGCAGAGACAACCAGCAACTAGCCTACTGCCCTGGTAAGTCACTGTGGTCTGGCAAGTCGTGGCCACCCCAGGGCGGGGTAATAAGGAGCAAGAACATTTCCTGAGATCCCCGCCATGTTGGAACTTTGGGTGCCAATCCAACCAGCAACTAGCCTGTTGCCATGGCAAGTGACTGTGGTCTGGCAAGACAGAGCCACCTCAGGGTAGAGAAATAATAAGCAAGAGCATTTCCTGAGATGCACACCATGTTGGATCTTAGGGCAACGAACCAACCAGCAACTGGCATGATGCCCTGGAAATTGACTGTGGTCTGGGAAGCCGCAGCCACACCAGTGCAGGGAATTAAGAAAAAAGAGCACTTCCTGAGATCCGCACCCTGTTGGAAATTATTACCACTCTGTTTGGATGAATGATATGCTGTTCCAGTTTTTCTACTTACGCTAGACTTGAGGACATGGTCAGATATCCAAAAAATAACAGGACATATTATGGTAATCATCCCTAATTTTCCTATCAACTTAATTTGAAGCCTTTATAGCTTATACTGTCTTACTAAGACTGATCTTATTTGAATCTGATTTGTTAGAGTGCTACGTTGTATGGACTGATTTTATTTAAATCTCTTATAATTGATAGCATCAAGTCTAAGAGTATAGGCAACTACACTGAACATAACAAGATTCACTAAGATACCCACTCTGGTTTGATTATTAATTTCTTTTGAAGTCTTATAATATCTCCAATGATTCATTTTTATTAATGTTCTTATGTACTGGTGAGACATCATGGTAACCATGGTAGATCACCTAGTATTGTGACTTTTTGCCTCATGCTTTTCTAGGAATTGTTTTGTTTTATCTTGCTTTGTTTTGTTTTTACCTCTAATACAGAAAGGATAGATATACATTTAGAGAGTCATGCATGTGTAGAGCTTATAAACAGTTTACAAGAACCAACTATATAACACATGTTGAAATGAACAACTACTTTGTAGAAAAAGAGACACTACAATAGCCAGTGCTGATTCCATAATGACATGATGTGAAATCCAGCAAAACTATCACTTTTTGTTCAAAGTGATTTTAGCTTGCTTTTTCTTGTTTAAGTTCAGCACATATGAAGGTACGGACAGCTGTTTGGAGGAGAATGAGAGACACTATGACAGCCATTCTTGGCTTCCCTATTGTCTGGTCTTAAAGACCTGAAATGCCTTCCTCATCCTGTTCAGATCAGTTCCAAACTATGTTGTTCCATGTGAATTTCCTGTATGTGACAATATGGACAACTATTTGGAAGAAAGCAAGAGTCAATATGATACAGTGAATATCTCTGATTGTCTAGTTTTGACATTTATGTCTCTTACATTGCTTTCTTGTGATCCTCTGTGTTCTGCTTTGTTGTGTTTAATTTTACCCTTTTGATATAATCGCGTGTATATTTGAGTGGGTAAGATGGATGACAATATTGCTGTTTTTGTCAGATCATGGAGCAGAACTGTTAACTGTCTTACTGTTTTAATGTGTACTTTACATGTTTTAACTTTGTAATTTGAACAACTATTTCCAAGAAGTCAGTATGTAATTTGTCGAGTAATAACTTCTTAGGATTATTTGTTGTTGTTGTTTTCCTTTTTTCCTTGGAATTCTGTATTGTTGCTGCCCTTATTCTGTTTTGTTTAGTTTTTTTCTGTTTAAATTAAATTTAAAAAAAGAAATAAATGAATTAAAGTAAAGGAAAAATAAGATGAAGCTTAAAGAGTGACACTTGGAAATAATGAAGGGGTTCAGATGATGGGAAGTAAAAAGATAGAAAGAAGGTGAAATATTTCAAGGGAGCAATGGACCAACATCCTCAAACAACATCGACTTCTGTAATACAAACAGTTGGACCAAAATTTTGGTTGAGGATGAAAGGATGAGCTCAGTTCTCCAGTCGTGCCAGGAATTTGCCAGGAATTACCCAACTCAGATTCAGTGTTAAAAGGTGTCCCTCTCCCAGCATGGTGCCCCACCTATAGTCCCCTGGGAGAGACTTCCCACTGATGCTCTGAATTCCGGGCTGTTAGAGCAGATGAAATAGTTACTGCCTGTGAGCAGCCTCACTGTGGTGGATCTAGAAGTCGAGGGTATGTGTGTGTGGTTCAGCAGTTGGATTATGGCAGCAGAGTTAGGAGCTTGTGGAGAGGACGTGGATCAGATCAGAGCCTGCATCCAAGGCAAACTGTCCTGACCTGAACCCTGCAGCTTTGGAATGAATTCAAGTGGGAAGCAGTAGGGGCTTCAGTTTTGCAACTGGTCTGGAATAGAGGTTGTAAAGTTGTCAGGCAACCGCTGATAACAGCAGTTTGAAATCAGGTCCAGAGGGAGAAAAAATCCATGCTGAATAACTAGAAAATTGAAACTCACTGGAATCTGACCTCACATTTAAATTGGGCTCTGAGTACAGCACTGATGAAGCTGCCACAGAGTTGTTTCATTTTTTTCTCTGTAGAATGTGAGAATATTCATCAGAATATCCTTACTCACATCCTTTCGGCAAAATTAAACTCTGTCACAATGCCAAAGCTTTATGTTATATTGAGAAAACCTGCTAACCTCTATCATAGCTTACTTCATTGTGCAGAATATTTTTAAAAATTTGTTATAGGTTACAATAACATTATAATATGAATTATTATCCTTAAAGTAAATTATGTATATTATTTAATCCACTGATGATTTTGGCTTTTCATCCTATATTTTGCTTTTTAATTTGAAGAGTGATGTTTTCTTTTGGTATTTGTTTGCTTTTTGTGCAAACACCTCTGGGCTTGGTATCAGGTCATGCTAGTTCATAAAATGAATTTGGAGTATTTCATTTACTTTATGCTGCCAAATTATTTGTAGAATTTAGTAGTGAACTTTAACCTCAATGCTTAGTATAAATTGCCCTTGAGCTGCTTAGGTCCATGACCTTGACTCATAGCCCACTTTGAGAATAAATTTATTCTCTGATCATCCTCTGTTTTGCTCTGATTTTCAGGGGAATATTTATTCAGGCCAGCATGCCTTCTGACTTTCAGGTAACTCAGCCAATGAGAGGCACAGGTTAAAAATGGACTAAGGGAAGTGGGAGAAGAAAGGGGACATCTCTCCTAATTTCTACTTCTTAGGGCAGCATCTCAAACAGTTTCTGGGTCCCCTTTAGGAATCCTCCACTATTTTAGATTCTCCATTGCTCCAGTTGCTGATGGAAAAGCCCCCACTACTGGTGCCTTCCCCGTGGTCCCAGCAGCTGCTGACTGCTGCTCAGTGAACCTGTTAGGTCTCTGGGCTCTGCAGTCACCTACGGATCCAATGCCTACATTATGGCACCTTAGTCTGAGCTGCCTACATTTGTATGATCCCACTGGTTTCTGATTTATAAACACCATAGCTTGATATCTCTTTACTGCTTTTTTATTGTTTCATGCATTAATGAAAATTGCATATTGATAAATTTTAAATTTATTTTTATTTTAATTATATATTGATTAATGTTAATTTTAATTTTCTCTAATAGCCATATTGAAATGTCATTTACTTTTTCCTAAGAAGTCACCTGTTTAATACTTCCTTTTGATTAGTTAGGGAAAGTTGTATATTCTATGTTTCTGTGAATTTTAAAATCCAGTTTATTTCTGTTTTACTTCTGTGGTCAGTCCGATCATTGTTCTTAAGTAGCATTTTTTTTTTTTTACTGGGGATTGAACTCAAAACCTCACACTGGCCAAGCAGACACTTGTGCCACTGAGCTAAATTTCTAGCCCTAAAATTGCTTATTTGTATGTGTATTTCATAATCAAAGTTGAGAGACATACATCTATTTTATTAAGCTTTGGATACTTTATGTAAATTCTCATTTAATCCTTGAATCAATTTCACAGAGAGTTTTATATTTTCTGAAAATAACAACAAAAAAACCATTCTCTTCATGCCCAAGACAGAATTTCTGGGCAGTTGCTGAACTAAAACTCAGGTCTCCTTGGCTGAAAACCAGTTTTCCTCACTTCCACAGACAGCGGAATGCTCTGAGCCAGTGCAACAGGCCACCATTTACAGACAATATTTCTTAAAAGGACATAAATTTGCCTCATTCTCTTTAAGAAATTTTCATAAATAAATAATTAAAACAATTGTCTGAAAGAAAGGAAATGTGATCACCCAGCAGCTTAGTTTGGAGTTAGGAGGCAGCCAGCTTTATCCTGCTTTACTCTGACTTAATAGTTGGTTTTCCACAGGTGAACTCTTTCTCCCCACTAGGTTTTTAGTTTTTGATGTTGAAGTTTCCAAAGTGATGAAAATCATGATACCACCCCACGAGCCTTCTCCAGCCACTATGGAATGATGCAGTCCAGGCACTTTTACCCTAACCCCTACAGCTCAGGTGAGTAAAAAGCCCCCTCCCTTCTTCCTCCCAAGGAGTGTCCCAGAATACCTGGAGCACGTACATTCCTCTTGGGCCCTGGGCCAGGCCCCACCAGTTGAGCACAGGGCCCAAGCTTCTTGGCTGGGGCAGCTAGGGAGGGATCCTTTGGTGTTGTTTGTATATCTCAGATCCTTGTCAGTGAGGGGCAGGGCTGAGACCAGGGACCTTCTGAATGCTGGGTATGCAAATATGGAGCTGGGTCTCCCACTTTCTGATCTTTGCCAGGCCATATTTTCCTTCCTCTATTCAAAGATGGGAGCATCTGCAGTACCTGGAGTGAGGGTCTGGCTCTGTCCTCACCGCATGGGCTCCTGTGGGAATGGAGGGTGACAGCTACACAGCCAGCAAAGACCCCACCAGCCAGCCAGGGAGGACACTGAGTCAGACTTCCCTGTGCTTTTGTGGACAGGGGCAAACCAAACTGACAGACAGGGGCGGGGAGCAGCTGACTGAGCTACACACCCTCCAGCCAGCATGGGGAAAGTGAGGGGCAGGTGATTCCTATCAGTCACAGGGCCTGTGAGTGGAAACAGGGATGAGGAAAGTAGTAAATGAAGGGGAGCCCCCTTCTGTGCACAGAAGGTGTGCACACACTTTCTCCCGGGTGCAATCATCCTGGTATAAATAGAGAGGTCTCCTGAGATGGGTGGAAGGTGCTGGGAAAAGGGAGAAACCCAATGCAGAGGCTTTGCAATGGGGATTTCACTGAGTCTTACAGCAACACTGGGTGTCAGATACAGTATTCCTATGTCACAAGTGAGAGACTGAAGCCATGGAGTTTATGAGATGGGGTTTGACTCTAGTCCCAGGTGTAACTGAGCACTTGTGTTGGGAGCAAGGGCAATGGGGTAGAGTTAGAGCAGAAGCAACATTCAGACATGTGACTCAGTGAGAGGAGTTGCAAGCATACCTGGTGTCCAGGGCGGGCACTGAGAGTCATGTTTAAGAACAGGTGTGGGAGCAGCTCTGCTGTCCCTCATCACTTCCTGGCAGAGCGCTCAGCCCTGAGTGCTGAAGGAAACTTCACCAATCAATGGCCAGCTTTCTTGGGATTCCTAAATCTTCAGTGCATCAGAGCTGCTGGAAAATGTCTCATGCTGTGAAAATTCTGTACTTGAAGACTAACACCAAATGTGGAATACCTAGAACTAATCAAAAATTCACATCTCCTAATAATCACTTGTCCACACAGAGTCCATTGTCCCTGGAGCACAATGTAAAGCAGCACGTTATGGGGTGGAGCCCCATCTGATGCTTCCGAAGCTTTGCACTGAGATCTGTCTCTACATGCATTTCTTTAAGTAGTGACTCTGAAAGCTTGGGTAGCACAGCCCCAGGACCTAGATAAAAACCATGAAAATGTGTGTGTTCCTTCTTAAACCAGGCAGATTCATGTTTAGTAGCTACTGTATATCTATGGAAAAATAATGTATAAGAGTACATTTCTATGTTTGTATGCATGTGTGTAATTCATTAACTACAGCATTCCTGCCTTTGAGGAATTTAAAGTTAATTGGCAAAAAACCTGTAAAAAATTAGGATATAGTCACAAAATAGTTTCATTGAAGACAGTGTAGGAGACAAGTTGAGTAACCCCCACTGAATGCAGAACAATTGGTTCAACACGGGTTAAATGCAGGCGTATTTCCATATGCTGATGTTTACAGAGCTGACTGGTATTTCCTTCTCTCTTCAATTGGCTCTAAGCATTGCAAGTAATGCCAGGTGAGCTGCTAGTGTGTAATCGCTAAGGCCAGCAGACAGTCTCATGATTCCACACAGAGTGCTGTCTGTAAAAGAGGAGCACAACAGGAATGGCAGAGCCACTGGGCTCCAGCTATGTTAGCTGGATACAAACCTTGAAATACAGAGGTGATGAGTCCCCAGGGAATGAAACTTTACATAAGAGAAACAAGCAACAGCTTTCTGAAACCGTCCAATTGCTACCTTAGTTGAATTATGCAGCGATCCTTCTGGGTGACATTTTCCTGCACCTTGCAAAGATGCTTTTCTCCCTGACTGGTTAGCCAGCTCAGGTTTCTCACACAGTTCCTGCTGTCCTCAGGACCACTCACCACCCAGCCACCCCTTCTACACAAGATAATGAATTCTGAGAGAGGCCTGGGGTCAGGGCCTTTGTCTGCATATCCCATGGGGATTGGGTGCGTGACCCTGTGGCTGCCCTTGACTTTGAATATCTCTTGGTGTCTTTACTCTTATTGCAGACTGGAAGTAACTTGCTAGAATTCCAATAACATCTCAATGGGATTATAAATATAACTTACAGGATTGTGAGGAAGACTGAACAAGGGATTGTGATACTTGGATCACATTTTTCTGTACTTGGGATTACTATGATAGGCAGGATCACAGAGCAGCGGGTTCTGGGGTAGAAGTGGCCAGGCCCCCTGGGGAAGTGGGAAGGACTGAAAGGAGGAAGGCAGGAAGGATGAGTGAGAAACATCCAGACACACAAGGAGTGCCAGGACCACCTGGGAGAAAGAGGCATTCACCATGATTTGTCAGCACATCTGCTAACTGTTATGATGCATTTCTTTTGATTGGAATATATAAAGTCAAAAAAGAAAACCCATCTCTGTGTTCTACAGTAAATGTGAAAACAAGCTGAAGGAGTGACATAATCAGGACTTTCACAGCTCTTCAGAGATCAGAGTGCACAAATTTACAAGTTCTTCTAGGCTGAAGGGACCCACGACTACAGTAATGGTAGAAGGAGGCCAAATCCCAAAGAGACTGAGGAAAAGAGAAATAATCAAAGTGTAATAAACTTCTAGTGCTCACATGGAGAGACAGTAATGAGTTTGTGTCCTGCTGCACCTGCCCTCCTGCTCCACTTCCTTCAGAGACTGAAGCAAGTCTCTTGAGAAGTGCTCTTGCTGTTCTCAGGAATAAGCCAAGTGCAGGGCAGTGACAGCTGAATGACAGAGAGGAGCACAGGGCAGCTGTTCCTGAAGACACACTGAAGCTCTCTCAACCCTGCTCAGCCCTAGACTGTATTGTCTCATTCTAAGTCTCCGTGAGCAGTTATGTAGTGTAGCCTCAACTGTTCCTTTAAGCAATGTCTAAGATAAAAGGAAAATGTATAGAACATTCCAATGGAGCTATTGGCTCTACAATCAGGCAGAATTTTCCTTGAAGAAAACCTATAGCTTTTGCAAAGGTGCAATGAAATAGCAAGAACTTAATAACTTTAATGGATTCAGAGAGGTGGAGATTAATAACATGCATGAATAGAGTAAATTTTTTGTGTAAAGCTATAAAAATCATATAGTTTCAAACTGAAATCTATTATATTGTAAATAAAAATTTATCTCAGAAACACTAGAGCATACTGGAACATCAGGAAGAAAGACTGGTGAATTTGAGAATGGATCAAAAGAAATCATCTGATCTAAAATAAAATAGAGAGATTTATAACCAACTGAAGGGATCATGTGAGCCCTGTGTGGAATCTATGATGAGTCACAGAAGGAGCCAATTGCAGCATAAGAAATGTTGGAATGGTAATAGCCAAGAGTATCCCAGAACTTATCAAGTACCTTATCCCCTGATTCAAGCATTTTAGAAATCTTTAATCATTGCAAGTAAAATAAAGGAAATGTTGTGGCACCATAGTCAAACTGTAAATGATCAAGGATAAAATCAACTAAAAAATACCTAACCTAATAAAAGCAATAAAATTAGAATGATGAGTTACATCTCACAAAATTTAAGCAAGTCCCAGGGACAATGGAATAATAACTTTCCAATGTGAAAGAGAAATAATGATCTTCCAATTTTTGCACAAAATCAGAGCAGTTTTTCCTGCAGACCTGGTCCACAAGAAATGCTAGGAGGATTTGCAGGCTGGAAGGAAAACCATATTCCACACAAAACATAACAGGTGGTCGGTATCCAAAAATGCAAACCTGAAGATAATTAAAAATTATATTTGCATTGGGTAGAAACTATTGATGAATGTAAAAATTACACCAATATTTTTGGTTTCCTCACATAGAAATTTCTCATGTAGAAATGCAATATGCAATGGCAGGACCACAGGAAGAGTTTAGTTGCAATCATGAACCAGCTAGGCAGGGCCCTGCCATCACTGAGATGCACACCAAGGCATCACAGGGGTTTTCTGTTTTCCCCAAGGGCTAGAGGAGCCTTGGAATTTCCTTCCCATCCATCCCACCACTTCCCAGCCTGGATTCCAGGAGGGAGCTGGGACACAGACATCTTCAAAACTGGGACCCAGGATCCTTTTCCCCTCACACATCCTGTCACATGGAGAAGAGTCAGGGAGGAGGTGAAGGGGAACCTCATCCATTTCATTGCTGGGCTGACAGGCAGGCAGACAGACCAAGTGACACCACAGATTTTAATGTCCCTTTGAAACACTGTCTCACCTGCTAGTTAGGAGACCACACCTAAGGACTCCTCTTCCTAACGGAAGAAGAGAAAAAAGGGCAGCTGCCTGGCTGCCTGAGCAGAGGGGAGGTCGGGTCCAACTCTGAAGTTGGAGCCACATTAAAATGAAGGCTGGACTTGACCCAGGGGAAGATTAGAATTAACATCATCAGCAAAGCTGAAATCTCAGATTTCCCATTAGATGGACCAAAATCTGTGATGATGGAATGTAAATGAATGTGGAAAGTGTGCTGCAATTCTCTTAAATCAATGAAGAAAATTTATGAAATTTCTTAATAATACTCAGAAGAGGGAGCACTATCTACAAAGTCAAGAGATAAAAGAATAATATATTCCAGAATAGAAAAATTGACCAATGTAAAAGAATCTTACTGGGGCTCAAATAAAACTACATGGAAAGAATGAAAATTATTTTAGAGTCGATGATATATTTGAAACTCCTGTTAAAAGAAATAAAGTTGGGAATTTAGACTTCAAAAAGGACAGAGTATATGCAAAAGTTATCTCTTTTCCCCTTAGAGGCAAGTTGCTTCCTCAGGGTAGGGCATGTATAGCTTCCTCTCATATCCTGCATTGAGATAAATGAACAAAATATGCAGATCTGAGCATCAAAAGGCCAGAAGCCCAGTTTCCTTTCCACAAAAGCAAGACTACAATGAACTGCAGAGAGCTAAATGTGAGACAGCGGGTGTGGAGATGCGCACTAGGATCCTGCATTTCCCTCCTCTCTTCTCCTCACTGTGAAAGGGGCCTGGCCAGCTCCACTGAGATGATGATGTGCTGCAAATGGACCCTCAGTCTCCTCACAGGCAGCTGTGGGTAAATCTTTCCTTTTTTTCTCCAAATTCTTGGCCTCCTTGAATTTGGTCAACCTCAGGCTAAGAAGCCTAAGCCTACGGGACCTAAGAATCTAGTAAGTTTGGGGAGCATGAAGGGACATAGGCCACTTCTGTTGAGAGGCATGCATCCTGGGAACAGGGATGGACTGCTTGCAGCTACTGCTGGGATGCTTTTCTAATTAATTAGGTAGTTAATTAATGGTCTGGAAATTGAAGTCAGGGCCTTGCTTGCCAGACAGGCACTGTGCTGCTGAGCTACATCTATGGCCCTGGGTTACTTTTTTTTTGTCCAAGGGACCAAACTCACAGCCTTATGCTTGCCAGGCAGATGCTTATGCCACTGAACTACATTCCTGGTCCCCATGGGTCAGTTTTTTGGCAGCAGAGACTGAACTCAAAACCTTGCCCTTGCCAGGCAGGCCATTATGCCCGCTGAGCTAAAGACTGGCAGGATCACTTTTTTAACCAGGAATTTCCCTCCTTTCCTGTTCATGCATAGGCTGCCTATAAAGGTTCCTACCTTTGTTGTGAAAAGGAAAAAGGCTGCTGACGGAACTGGGAGTGGGAGATCTGTGCCTGTTTTCCTGCTGGGAAGTGCGCACCAGGATCACACTGTCCCTGCAGTTCGGATTTATTCCGTGGTCATTCCTGCAGTGAGTTTGGTAAGGACCTTCACTGTTGGGTGATTGTGGGATGAAATATATTTTGGGCCATCCAGTGGTCATCAGGGCCATTTGTGTGAGGAGGGTGAAATCCTTTGTGGTCATGCAGAACTGTCATTGGGTATTTTGGCACACTTGATGTTTGTGACAAGAGATTCAGAGTTTAAAATTATTTGTCAAGCATTTATTCTGGATTGCAGTACTCATTTGTGTTGGTTTTGCTCAGGTGTGCTTTTATTTGCTTTTGTTCATTTTCTCTTTCTCTTCCTGTAACCACCTTTAGCTTAGAATGGGCAGCAGGCACTGGTGCCCATTAGAATTCTGTAAATCACTTGGGCTCAGTTGTTTTGAGGCTTCCTTGTGAGCATGGGAATCAGCAGTAAAATATGTCCAAGAAGTAGCTTATGTCTAAGCTGCAGATGCAGCCTGTGTTGCTGGCCCGCTTAGCACTCTGAGGGCAGTGCAGCAGGACTGGCAGGGCGCAGACCTCAAGGTACAGGATGTGGCCCCTTTTCTGCTGTGTCCCAGGGCTGTGGGCCCAGGAGAACGTTCACTTTCCATAAACTGTGGTTAGGATTCCCCAAGGAAAGCTCCTGTTTTCACTTAGAATAAAACACACAACACTCCTAAAATCAAAGGTGATTATCGGCCCTCTGCTCACGTGTCACTTTCATTGGAGATCAGCCTCAGCATCGATTGGGGAACTATGGTGAGCAAATATAGCAGTCAATGTTCTTGCTTAGATGGAAGGATTTCAGGAGCACGGAGCCCTGAAGGTGCCTTTGAGGAGCTCTGTCACAAAGTGCTCAGCAATGAAAGCACTTGTGCTATGTTGCATCTCTAAAAATTTGTAGTTACCTGTGATATGAAGAAGCTAACTTGATTGTGATACATTGTAGCCGTTTAGGGGAAAGCGCTCTCTGATTTCATGGAACTGTCCTCAAAAATGTTCTCTGAGGCTGGAGGTTTCCTCAGTGGTGTAAGTGCCTGCTTGGCAAATGCGAAATCCTGAGTTCAGTCCCACATACAAAAAAAA
>PVJX010044275.1:0-13266 GCA_004027295.1 Dolichotis patagonum
AACCATTAATCTAAATGGCCTCAATTCAGCAGTAAAAGAAATACAGGGAGAGTGGATCAAGAAACAATATCCATCAATATACTGTATAAAGAAATACATTTAAGTCAAAGAAAATTCATAGATTGAAAATCAAAGATTAGAAAACAATTGTTCCATAGGACAAGACCAGGAAAAAGCAAGGCTAACTTGGCCATCAGCTACAGAATGAATAAGAAAGATACAATATTTCCATATATTGGAAAAGTTACCCTTCTATAAAATAGGATAATCTTAAGGTTCTTGTAGGAGAATGGATGCAACTGGGTATTATGCTCATGGATGAAATGGTTTGAGGTTGTACAGGAGAACACCAAGTTATCTCCCTAGCATAAAATGCTGAAGGAGTTAGTGGGATCTAAAAATCACAATAGATATTATGAAAATGATAGGGGAGGAAACACCTAAAAAGGGAAAGTGGTTAATTTCTTATTGTCTTGTTTTGAATTTTTGTATTGTTTTCATAGTTTTATTAGGTTTTGTTTCATGCTGTCTTATTTTGTTAGATTTTAATGTGTCTGATGACATGGGTGCTATTTTGATGATAATGAGATATATTATGGTAACCATTGTTGATTTCCTATTGTTTTGAATTTCTATAATGCTTCCATTCTTTTGTTTTGTTTTGTCTCATTCTTTTATTCTGTTTTATTTTGTTTGTTTTTATTATACATGATGGTTTGGACAGATATTTTGAAGAATGCAAGAGACATTATGTTAGCCATTGTTGACTTCCTATTTTTTGAAGTTCATTAATGCTATCATTCTTTTGATTGACTTTGTTCTGTTTTGTTTTGATTTTGTTATGTGAAATGGTATGAACAGCTATTTTAAAGAAAACAAGAGACATTATTGAAGCCATTATTGATTTCTTATTGTCTTGTTTTGAAGTCCTATATCATTTGCATTTTTCTGTTCTGATTTGCTTTATTATTTTTTGTTTTATTTTTTAAAATAACAAATTATAAGATAAACATAAATTACCCAAGTGAACTTTAAGACAATGAAGGTGAAATTATAAAACATTGCTACACTGCTCAACAGAGTCGAAACAGAATGTCTAATATATACTAAGTCTGAATGGGTTTACAGATCTTTTACTTGTAAAATATCTGAATACCAAATTGGGTACAATTTTGCATACATATAATCTTAGCTCACAATTGGAAGGATGAAGAATTGGGAATGCAGAAAGTATCTGTCTCAAAAAAAGTTCAAAAAGGGCTAATGACCTACTTCAACATTAAGGCCTCTTTTTTTGTTCCAGCTAATGAGAAATGCATTGTACTCTCCTTTTAATTTCTTAATAGAAAGTGAATATATGTAATAGAATATAAGGGCATTTTGTATAAAATTCACATGGTCTTACTGTAAATATTCAAAATAAATTTGAACAAGGAATTAAACTAATGATTCATTACAAATATTAATAAACTTTTAAAAATAATCTTGCATTTCTACAAGGAGAAAAATATGCTATTCAAATGGAAATCTGGTATCAGGAAACTTATGAGAAATATTTAATATTAATATTATTATTTGACTGTAACTAAAAGAAAATCACTCCACATTCATGTGTGTGCATAAGGACAATTAATGTTTGATACTGTATTCTTCTTGGTTTGGTCACTAGATTATGAAAAGAAATATCTACCTATCATACAGCATCATGGAAAACTATACAATTAGTATTTGATAACTAAAGAAGAAACAAGATGAAACAATACAGAAATCTTTCTAATGAAAACTTAGGTTTCACATAAGAAAATGTCATTGAGTCACAATGAGAGTGGATGGAGGGCAGGCATACAAATTCACCCTTTGTCCAATGAAGAATTTCACAGAAAACTGCTACTACCCAATCCTATAGAATTTGTGCTAAGAAAAGTAGTACAAGCCTTCCAATGGGGTGTGATCTCCTTTGCATATTGTAGGGTAAAATTTCTTTTGTACTATATTCATGTATATAATGTTATATTAATTTTTCTAGCTTTAGAAAAATAAGATTGATTAAGATCAGTGCAGTCAACTGCAAGAGAACTCAAAGCACAAGCTGTTACTTTTGTTCTTTAGTGGAGGCACAAAGAATGGTAACTCCTGTCATCACCAGTGCGTATTTTACATTTGGACACTGGCCACCAGTAAACCTTTCCTGAGCTATGCATCCAGAAGGTTTTGTTATTGTAATAGCAGTGGTTTTGGCTGTTTTGAGAGCCTTGATCATGTAGAACTCTGAACTAAACATATGACTGACATGAATCTCTACTGAACTAGTACCAAAGGCTTTAGCTCTCAGCCTTCAGATTTTTTTCTTTTTCCATGTTATTATTTTTTTGGTTAAATATTCTTAAGAAGCTGGGAATCAAAGAGAATTTTGTGTTATAATCAAAGTTATATAGTATCATTCTGAATTTTTAAAGTGAGGAAATAAATATTCAATAAAATAGCAAGAAAAATAAAGAACTGACTAAACAAGCACACATTAGTACTTCATAAAGGAGAAAATTGTTCATATTACAAATACAAGAAAATATATCCAATAAAGGAAGATCTTTACCAAAAAGTGTATCAGCCAACTAAAATATAAATACAAGGGAATCATCAAAATTTTGACTATAAAATTTTAAAATTAAAGATTTTTGAGGAGTTTCTAAAGATGGCAGACCAGTAGGTAGCAGGATAGGGATCCTCTCTGAGAGAGACAGCTCAAATACCAGAATAGAACACCCTAGAGAGATGCAAACAGAGGGAGATGGAGTCTGTAAACCCAGGAAGAAACTAAAGTGAAAAAACTGCTTGAATATGAGGTCCTGGGGCTACCATTAGAGAAGATAAGATTGGCAAGCATGGCGCTCTTGCCAAGCAGCCTGAATTCCTGCCTAAGACTGACCTGACCCACTGAACTGCACTGATGTGACTGGCTAGAGTGGCCCCAAGTGTGGAGCTGAACAGCCCTGTGTGAGGCTCACCAGAATGGGTCCTGCACGTGACCCACCCAGAGGCACCGTGAATTCACCGAAGCCAGCAAATTAAGACCCTCCCATGGAAAGGGGCAACCAACTGGATGACATGTTGGATTTTGGCAAGACAGCCTAACTCCATAAGGAAGTGGCTTCATTTGGTTACTCCCCTCACCGAGTGGATTGGTGGGATCTGCTGGGACTGGGCTTTGCCCCTGGCCAAGACCTAGTAGGTTGATACAAATTAATTCCCTGAGCACGGTGCACACTGACACAGTGAAGGCCCGCAAAGATTGACTACTCCGGAGGGGAGGAGCCAGAACACACTTCCTTTACTTGAACTTTAATGTCTGTTAGTGGACTGCAGACCACAGAAGCCCTTAGCCTGCATGCTCCAGAGGAACATTAACCAAGAAAAGGGGCAGGAATTGCACTACACACTTGTATGGAAACAACCAAAAACATGATGAGAGAGAGAAATAAGAAAACAACCCCAGCCCCCAACCCTGGGGATATTGATCCAGGAGAGATAAATACAAAACAAATTGAGGGCAGCAAACATGAAACACCAAACACAGCATCAGTGGACATAAAGAGATATATTTGGGACCTAGTAAATGAGATCAAAACTGAAATGTTAATTCAAATTAAACATGAATTAAGTAGATTAATAAAAGAAATGCTGGGCACCTCTCAAGAAGACAGAGACAGAAGAATGGAGGAGCACAAAAGGAGAGAAATATCCAATGAAGAATATAAAGGAAACCTAGAATTCATGAAGCAGATTCAAAGAGATTATCAGGAAACTAAAGATTCCATAGAAAGTTGGCAAAACTACTTGAAAGAAACCAAAGATAAGACTATCAAAAATTGAACATAGGCTTGCAATGTATGCTCATGAAACAGAGGATCTCTTAAAAATAACAAGGGAGTAGGCAGTAACAATTGGAAAGCAAGGGGAAAACAAGAGGATTGGCAACTTAAGAATAAAGCATGTGAATGAAGAAGCAGGAGTAAAATCAGAGGAATTGCAAAAGCTATTCACAGAAATTATTAAGGAAAACTTCCCAAACATAGGAAAAGGAAACGATATGCAGATGTGTTAAGCATACAGAACTCCAGCCACCTACAACCCAAATGGAGCTAAACCCAGACACATAATAATCAAGATCCCAGAAATTCAATATAAGAACAGAATATTAAAAGCCATCAGAGAAAAGAAACAGATCAGCTATAAAGGAAAACCCATCAAAATCAGGGCAGACTTCTCGACACAGACCATCAGGTCAAGGAGAGCTTGGAATGAAGTAATTCAAGCGCTGAAGGAGAACAATCTCCAGCCCAGATTGATGTATCCTGCAAAACTCTCTCTAGAAATTAATAGAGAAGGAAGATGCTCCCATGACAAAGAGGAACTTGGAGAATTTGTGACCAACAATGCAACCCTAAAAAAATACTGAAGGACATTTTAGAGAGAGTGAAAAAGAATACGACCATTTCAGGAACAGTGGCAGAGAGGCCTCAGTGAACAGGGCAGATATTGGAGTGGAACAGAAAAATAGAGAACCAACAGCAGAAAAACAGAATAGCAGAAATAAGGCAGAGAAGATTGGCTGTAATCTCTAGTATAGATGGCCTTGAAATATTAACAGAGAGAAATACAGGCAGAGTAGATCAGGAGATAGGGTCCATTGAGAGGCTCTATATAGGGAGACAGTGGGACCCAAAATAAGCAGTGCACCCTATGGGAGTGAAAGGGGAGGAATTATCTAAAAAAAGGAAGGCTTGTTAATTGGGTAACAAGATTTAAAACCTATGTTATTCTCATCACTCTGCTTAGATGGATTACATGCTGTTCCATTTTGTCTACTTATGCTAGACTTGAGGACATGGTCAGCTATCCCAAAAATAAGAGGAAATATTATGGTAATCATCCTTAATTTCCTATAAACTTAATCTGAAGCCCTGTATAACTTATACTGTCCTATTGTGACTGATCTTATTTCAATCTGGTTTGTTAGATTGCTGTTTTGTATTGACTGATTTTATTTAAATCTGTTATGATTGGTAGCATCAAGTCTAAGAGTATAGGCAACTACACTGAAGATGACAAGATTCACTAAGATACCCACTCTGGTTTGATTATTGCCTGCTTTTGAAGTCTTATAATGTCTCCAATGCTTCATTTTTATTAATGTTGTTATAGTCTGCTGAGACACCATGATAACCATTGTAGATCACCTTGTATTGTGGTTTTATATGACTTTTTGCTTCATGCTTTTCTAGGAATTGTTTTGTTTTATCTTCCTTTGTTTTGTTTTTCCCTCTAACACAGAAAGGATAGATATACATGTAGAGATTCATGCATGTGTAGAGCTTATAAACAGTTTACAAGAACCAACTATATAACACATGTTGAAATGCACAGCTACCTTGAAAAAAAAGAGACACTACAGTACCCAGTGCTGATTGCATAATGTCATGATGTGAAATCCAGCAAAACTATCATTCTTTGTTCAAAGTGATTTTAGCTTGTATTGTTTTGTTTAAGTTCAACACACATGAAGGTATGAGCAGTTGTTTTGAAGAGAATGAGAGACACTATGACAGCCATTCTTGGCTTCCCTATTGTCAGGTATTGACCTGAAATGTCTTCCTCATCCTGCTCAGATCAATTCCATACTATGTTGTTTCATTAGAATTCCCTGTATGTGACAATATGGACAACTATTTGAAAGAAAACAAAGTCAATACGATAGCGAATGAATATCTCCAATTGTCTAGCTTTGAAATTTATATCTGTTACATTGCTTTCTTGTGACCCTCTTTGTTCTGTTTTCTTGTGTTTAATTCTACATTTTTCATATAATTGCATGTATATCTGAGTGTGTAAGATGGATGACCATATTGCCTTTTTTGTCAAATCGTGGAGCAGAACTGTTAACAGTCTCACTGTTTGAATGTCTACTTTACATGTTTTAACTTTGTAATTAGAACAACTATTTCCAAGAAGTCAGTACGTAATTTGTCAAGTAATACTTTCTTAGATTTTCTTTTGTTGTTGTTGCTATTTTCCTTTTTTCCTTGTAGTTCTGTATTGTTGCTACTCTTTATTCTGTTTTTTTTCTCTTTAAATAATTTTTTAAAAAATTGTTTTAAAGAGAATAAAACAAAACAGGGCAGTACAGAGCAGATAAGAACAGGACAACATAGGCAACACAGTACTTTACATTAAGACAACCAGATATCAAAAGTAGTTATCACAATATCTCTTACTCTGCTATAGTTGAGCATAGTTCCAAATACACTAATATCAAATATAACAAAATAGTATAAAGCCATGCAAAGAGTGAAAGAATTACAGGGCTTTCTGAACCAAATAACAGAAAATGATAATGGGTAATATAATATCTCATTTTCAATAGAAAAATTTTGTTTAAACTATCACACATATTCAAATCCCAATAAGGCACAATGTGATAGATAGAACCAATGGTAGTAGAACAAAAGAAGCATGGTAGGACTTCTAAAAAGGGTGACATTAAATCAGCAATAGCTGTCATGATGTTTTTTTTTTTGTCAAAAGAGCTGTTCATATCATCACACATGATATAGTCAAACAAAACAGAATAAAACCATTGCAACTGATTATTGAAAGGCTTCAAAGCTATAAGATGGGGACTCATGCTTACCATAAAATCTTATACACTCTTCTCAACTGTCATACTAGGGAGACTATACGGCATTTGCCCTTGTGGTTTGGTTTATTTCACTTAAGAGAATGGTCTGAAGTTGTGTCCATTTATTTATAAATATCTCAATGTGATCATTCTTTATAGCTGAGTAGTACTCCATTGTATAAAAATATCACAACTTTTTTATCCACTCCTCAGTTGATGGGTGCATAGGTTGTTTCCAAGATCTGGCTATTACAATTGTGCTGCTATAAACATGGGTGCACATATATCACTGTGGTATGATTCCTTCAGTTCTTCTGGGAATATACCCAGAAGTGGAATAGCTGGGTCAAATGGGCCTTCCAAACCCAGCTTTTTGAGGAATCTCCAGACTGACCTCCACAGTGGTTGCACCAGTTGACACTCCCACCAACAGTGTAGAAGAGTTCCTTTTCCCACACAGCCTCTCGAACACTTGTTGTACGTAGTGCTTTCTATCCTGGCCATTCTTTCTGGAGTGAGATTGAATCAGTGTGGTTTTAATTTGCATTTCTCTCAAGACTAATGATGATGAACATTTCTTCATGTATTTTTTTGCCATTCATATTTCTTCATCTGAGAACTGTGTTTTCATTTCAGATGCTCATTTTTGGACTGGGTGTTTAAATTTCGAGGGTCTGATTTTTTTTTAATTCTTTATAAGTTCTAGAGAGAAGTCCTTTGTCTGAGGAACTGTCCATGAAGATTTTTTTCCCAATTTGTGGGTTTTCTTTTCACTCTGTTGGAAACCTCTTTTGACATGCAGAAACTGTTTAATAATATGTGGTCCCAGTTATTGATTTTGGTAAGTATTTCCTGTGTAATTTGGCTATTGTTCATGAATTCTCTTCCTACCCCTATATTTTTGAGATTTTTACCTACTTTGTCTTCCAGAAGTTTTAGTGTTTCTCTTTTAATATTTAGATCTTTGATCCATTTAGATTTTAGTTTAGTGTATGGTGATAGACATGGGTCTAGTTTTAGTCTCCTGCATATGGGCAGCCAATTTTTCCACCACCATTTGTTAAAGAGACTGTTGTTCTTCCAACAAGCATGTTTGGCCCCTTTATCAAAGATAAGGTGGTTGATTGAGTTTGTAGTTGTGGTTATATCTTCCAATCTATTCCACTGATCCTCCAGTCTGTTTTTATTCCAGTACCATACTGACTTTATTACTGTAGCTTTGTAGTATAATTTCAAGTTGGGGATTGTGATGCCTCCTGCCTTGCCTTTGTTGCTTAGAATTGCCGTTGCTATTCTAGGTCTCTTCTGGTTCCAGATGAATTTTAGGAGTTATTTCTCAAGATCTATGATGTATGTTAGTGGTATTTTGATTGGGATTTCATTGAATATGTATAGTAATTTTGGGACAATGGCCATTTTTACAATGTTTTTTCTTCCTACCCATGAACATGGGATGTCTTTCCATTTTCTGAGGTTGTCTTCAATTTCCTTTTTCAGGGTATTATAATTTTTGCTTTATATGTCTTTTACTTCTTTCATGAGATTAATTCCTATGTATTTAATTTTTTTGGATGTTAGTGAGAAGGGTGTAGATTCTCTTATTTCTCTCTCACTACTTTTGTTGTTAGTGTATAGAAATGCTATTGATTTTTGAGTATTGACTTTGTATCCAGCTACCTTGCTGAATTTATTTATTATATCTCGGTGTCTTGCTTTTTTGTTTGTTTTGGTTTTTTTGGTACCGAGGATTGAACTCATGAACTTGTGCTTGCCAGGCAGGTGCTTAAGCCACTAAGCTAAATCCCTAGCTTATCTAGGAGTATTTCAATAGAGTTTTGGGGGTCTTCTATGTAAAATATCATGATAATTTAACTTCCTCTTTTCCTATCTTTACTCCTTTTATTTCTCTTTCCTGTCTTATTGCTCTGGCTAGTATTTCCTGTACTATTTTGAGTAGGAGTAGTGATAATGGACATCCTTGTCTTGTGCCTGATTTTCAGGTAAAGGCTTTCAGTTTTTTAGCATTTAATATGATGCTGGCTGTTGGTTTGTCATAGATGGCCTTTACCATATTGAGATAAAGACCTTCTATTCCAATTCTCTGTAAGGTTGTTATCATGAATGAGTGTTGGACCTTATCATAAGCTTTTTGTTCATCTATAGAGATGATCATGTGGTTTTTCCTTTTGGTTCTATTGATATGGTGGATTACATTTATTGATTTGCATGTATTGAAAGATCTCTGCATTGCTAGGATGAATCCCACTTGCTCATGGTGTATAATCTTCTTGATGCTTTGCTGAATCCTGTTTACCAATGTTTTATTGAGAGTTTTTGCACCTATGTTCATTAGGGAGACTGGCCTATAGTTCTCTTTTTTAGTTGGGTCTTTCTCTGATTTTGGTACTAGAGTGATATTTGCTTCCAGGAATGACTTAGGAAGAATTGCTTCCTTTTCAATTTCATTGAAGAGTTAGAGGAGTGTCGGAATTAAGTCTTCTTTGTATTTCTTGTAGAATTCTGCAGTGAATCCATCTGGGCCTGGACTCTTTTTTGTAGGCAAGAACTTAATTACATTTTCAATTTCAGTAATAGAAATTGGGTTATTCATCAGTTTTACATCTTCCTGATCCAGCTTTGGTAGTTCATATGTATCTAGGAATCTGTCTATTTCTTCAGTGTTATCGAACCTATGAGCGTATAGGTTTTCAAAATAGGTGTTGATGATCTTCTGTATTTCCACTGAGTCTGTAGTAATTTCATCTTTTTCACTCCTTATTGCATGCGTTTGAGTTTTTCCTTTCCTTTTTTAAATAAGGTTGGCCAGGGGATTATCAATTTTATTTATTCTTTCAAAGAGCCAACTCTTCAATTCATTGATCCTTTGTACTGTTTTCTTAGTCTCTACTGCATTAAGTTCTGCTCTAATCTTTATAATTTCCTCCCTTCTTTTGGCTTTGGGCTTGGCTTGCTCTTCTTTTTCTAGATGTTTGAGTTGTAGCATCAGGTTGTTTATTTGTGTTTATTCTGTCTTCCTGATGTGGGAACTCAATGCAATAAATTTTCCTTTTAAGACTGCTTTCATTGCATCCCACAAAATTCCGCAAGTTGTGTCTGTATTTTCATTTACTTGTAGATATTGTTTAATTTCTTCTTTAATTTCCTCTGTGACCTACTGATTGCTCAAGAGTGTATTATTCAGTTTCCATGTGTCTGTATGTATTTTGCAGTTTCTTTTATCATTAATTTCTAGTTTCACAGCACTATGATCTGATAACATGCAGGGGATAATTTCAATTTGTTTGCATTTACTTAAATATGTTCTGTGGACTACTATATGGTCTATTTTAGAGAATGTCCCATGTACTTCTGAGAAGAAAGTATATTCTGATGTTGTTGGATGGAACACTCTGTATACATCTATCAAGTCCATTTGTTCACAGGTGTGATTCAGTTCTGTTATGTCTTTGCTAATTTTCTGTCAAGTTGATCTGTCCCTTTGGCTCAATGATGTGTTAAAGTCTCCTGTTATAATTGTATTATTGCTTATTTGATTTTTCTTTTCTGTTAGTATTTGCTTTGTATAGCTGCATGCTCTGGAATTTGGTGCATATACATTTAAGATTGTTGTCTCTTCCTCTTGAAGTTTTCCCCTAACTAGTATGTAGTGACCTTCTTTATCTCTTTGGATCATTCTTGGTTTGAAATTCACATTGTCTGCAAACAGGGTGGTTACTCCTGCTTTTTTTGGTTTCCTGTTGCATGAAGTATTGTTTTCCATCCTTTGACTTTCAGTCTAAGAGTGTCCTTTTGGGTTAGATGGATTTCTTGTAGACAGAATATGGTTGGATGTTGTTTCTTGATCCATTCTGCCAGCCTGTTTCTTTTGATTTGTTAATTGAGGCCATTTACATTAATGGTTGTAACTGTTATATATAGGTTTATTGTTGACATGTTATCTTTCTGCTGTTGTGTTTTTAGCTTTTCATTCTGTTTAATTGTCTGCCTTGCTTGGTGATTTTATCCCTTGTGTATCTAGAATGTCTTTTAGTATTCTTTGTAGTGTTGGTTTGGTGTTTTTTAAGTTCTTCAGCTGTTCTTTGTCATGGAAGTATCTTATTTCTCCATCCATTTTGAAGGACAGTTTTGCTGGGTATGTCAATCTGGGTTGGAAGTGGTTTTCTTTTAGGATCTGAAATACTGCACTCCATGCTCTTCTTGATTTCATTCTTTGTGTTGAGAAGTCCACTATGATTCTGATAGGTTTTCCTTTATAGGTGATCTCTCTTTTCTAACAGTTTTTAGTATTCTGTCCTTATGGTGGATTTATGGGATGATGATTATTATGTGTCTGGGTGTAGTTTTATTTAGGTTATTGCTGTTTGGAGTTATATATGTTTCACTTATCCAAATGTCAGTTTCTCTTCTCATGTTTGGGAAGTTTTCAGCTATTACTTCTGTAAATATCCTCTTGATATCATTTGAGCTGTCCCCTTCATTTTCATTTATCCCTATTAATCTTATGTTATTTTTCTTTGCATCATCTTGCAGCAGTTTTATTGTTATTTCCTGATTCTTTGTTATTTTTAAAATATCATGTCTTTCCTGTTCACTGGCTGCAATCTTATGTTCGAGATCTGAAATTCTATCTTCACTTTAATTGAGGCAATTTTGGCAGCTTTCAGTATCATTTTTTATTTCCTGTATATCTCTTTGAATCTTCTTTATGTATTCTGTTTGTTTCTTATAGTGTTCAGTCAGGGATTCTATCTGTTTGCTTTATTCCTCTAATTTTTTCCCTGTGTCTTCACTAGATGTGTTCACTATTTCCTTCACTGTTTTTATCAACTCTTCTTTTACCCAGGCAAGTATTTCTGATGTGAGTTTCTCCATAGCTTTCCCTAGTTGCATGTTTATTTCATTTGATATCATTTCAGACATTTCAAGTGTATGGCTTCTTTTTTCTTCTATGTATATGGTCTCTAAGCTTTCTTGGGGAGAGCTGGAGTTTTGAGCCTGCCTTTTGGTCTTTCCTTTTGTCATTTTTCTATATTTCTTGCTTTGAGCAGTGTTCCAAAGCGTCCTCTGCATGTGTGGTGAATTACCTCTAGTAGCCTCAGTTCCTGGAGCAACGGTGGCTCTCCCACAGGCTCTTGGCTCCCTCACAGGGTCCTAACTCCCCTCTCTGGGCTCCTGGCTCCATAAATTGTAAGGGGGATGCTGGCCGTCGTGGACTGGAGCCCATGGAACCTTGGGCTGGGCCACCATCCTTTGTCTGAATCCAGTCTCCAGGAGGTTCCCTGTGGGTGAAGGGTGGACCTATGGGTCCCAAACAGTGAGGTTGAGATTCCAGTTTCTGCAAAGTTCCCAATCCCAAACACAACACGCCTAGGTGCCGGTCTCCAGGAGGTTCCCTGTCGGTGAAGTGCAGGCCTATGAGTCTCAAACAGACCTGGCCAAGATGCCAGTCTCAAGGAGGTTCCCTGTGGATGAAGGGCAGGCCTAACGGTCCCAAACAGACCAGGCCTGGATGCTGCTTTCCAGGAGGTTCCCTGCGGATGAAGGGCGGGCCTACTGGTCCCAAACAGACCAGGCCTAGCTGACAGTCTCCAGGAAGTTCCTTGTGAGTGAAGGGGGGGCCTACGGGTCCCAAACAGTGAGGTTGAGATGCCGGTCTCTGCAAAGTTCCCAATGCAAACAGCCCAGTAAATAAAATTTTTTAAAAAAGATTTTTGTGAAAATATATATTGCATAGCAACCATTAACAGAATTTTGCTGCTATGAAATAGGAAGAAAATATTCAATTGGGAAGGGGAACTGGTAAGGGGGACTGAGAATGAAATGAATGGAAAAGAAACAAATGAGGAAGTAAAGATAAAATAGAAAAAGCTTTTGTAAATAAGGAGGGGAAGAAAAATTGATGGAAGGAGAGAGGAATAGGAGAAAGGATGAATCGGCATTGAATGTACGGGTACATACCCCCTATGATGAATGTGATAATCATGTGCATCTCAAATGTACCAACAAAAGTTATAAAATATTTTCATGGTAGAGATTTAACAAAAATATAATATTCTATGAAATATGAATAATTATCAGACAAAATAGTTCACATGTTAACACTCACCCAAAAGTTTTGTCAAAATTGAAATGACTGTAATTAAAAGTAAAAGAATTTTACTTTTAAAAGGCAAAAGCAAAGACTTTAAAAGTATGATGTTTAGAAGTAATTCAGAATAATCATGAAATGATAATTGAGAAAAATAAACAATGTGTTTAATATAATCTTTTAAACAAACAGAATGCCATGGCAAAGTAGTAGTACCACACAAAAGGGAAAAATATAGAAATGGGCTATGTGTAATTTTTTATTGATTTATATGTGTCTACCTATGTATATTGCTTATATGAAAGTTCATATTACAAATCACATGGATATTAAATTATTTTATTTATATTTAAAGAGAATTATGAAAAACATGCTTATTGCAAAATACACTGAATACACTAAAGAATTTCTTAATTAATACATAGCTATCTATACAGTTACACACTGTAATGCATGAAAAGTGGAACACAGAAACCAAAAT